>JAFVLL020017701.1:31739-51539 GCA_021397915.2 Tor tambroides | reverse complement strand
ATTGGAATTTCTGTGATGGTTTCTATTGGGCTTCTATTGTTTTGTTTTTTTTTAGCAGGTAAGTCAACTATTGTTTAAAAATTATTATATTGCTGGCTTAAAAAAATAAACACACACACACACATTACTAGAGACAAAAGCAATAATCAAAAGATGAACATTTATTATTATTCAAGAACACATGGACAAAATACAAGACAAATTTAATTTATTTGGGTAAATACAGCATAGTTTACAACATTACATACATTTAAACTCGTTTAATAAGCATTTTAGACATACAAATTGTAATATTTAAACGTAGCATTTTAATTTAAGTGTATTCAACCATTCTCTGTAATCGCTTTTCACCGAAATAGAGCTAATTCTCGTGACGGTGTCGCCAAAATCTGAGCCGGTGATGGTCTGCTGATTGTGGGGGAACTGCGAACATCAGGCCGCGGCCTCGTGTTTCACTCGTAGCTGAAAGATGCCGAGACTTACTCCAAAACCTGCCCATAAACAAACAGTAGTGAGATTAGGGAACATATTTTAGCATTAAATTATATTAAACTCCGTATTCTAATGAATAAAATCCATTCATGTTATGCATGGCAAAAGGCGTTTCCATCATGTGAAGTGAGCGCTGCTGACGCAGCTGACTGACATCTTGTCCTTATGTTGCGTTGTGCAAAATAATACAATTTATTGAACAGTAAAGACTTTATAAATGTAATAAAATGTATACAAACCTTTATTTCGCTGAAGAAGTGCACCAAATCGGTGGCGCTGAGAGAACCGCCCTCTCCTGTAGTGGACTCAAAAAGCCAGCGCACTAACTGTAACTCAGCAGCTGGGCTGTTCCATCGGAGACAAGCTCAACCCAGCGGTTGGGTGGAAAAAAATAACCCAGCGTTAAAAAACTACCCAGCACCTGGGTAAAAATATTAAAAACAAACCAATAAAATGACCCAACGGGCTAAACCCAGCACTTGGGGAAAAAAAATGTAAAGCATTTTTTAGAATGTACTTATCATATAGTTTTGCACTGAATTATTGAGTGAAGGATGTTGAAAACAAAAATGTGTTTTTATGTGGAGCAAATAAACAAATAAAGGAAATCTAATCTAATGTAAGGACTATGATAAAAAAAATACTCTTAATCATGCATCTTAATCAAAATAGATTCACGTCAACTGTAGGCACGTTATTTTCGATAATATAAAAAACAAACAAACAACATATGTCTACTTTTCTAAGCAAATAATGTTATGCTATAATTTTCATATAATTTGATTAATTAAACTGTCACCTCTTTCGATTTATTTATTTTTAAATCAGCTGACAGTGCTGATTTTAATATTCATCTACTGTGTGATTTAGATGTGTGGGAGCACACTGTCAGTAGGTCTCTAAGTACTTTAAAAGTGGGTGTTTATAGCACTCAAATTATTCTTCCGTCTTCCGTTGTATGTTTCCCATACATATGATTAATAACTGAATAGACCAAATACACATAAGAATTTCATGAGCTCCTGCCTAGTATGTGAGAACAGACAATCAGCCAAACAGTTGACTCTGAGAAGGTGTTATTTCTGGTAATCAAGCATATTGTTTGATCCCATAAAATTTTTTATGTAGTATGAACGCATAAAATTTCAATAAAAGATTCACAAAATGACCTAAGTAGTAGGGCACTGTTTTCTAACTAATGTTAGATCATTGATACCTTGTGTAAAAACAGGTGTTTTACTGTATTTTCTGTATTGCATTGATTCAAGGTCTACATGGTTTGGTGTGCTACTGGAATGCTTGGCAAGCCACAATCCGATCAGTAATCCTACACCATGAGGACTTAAAAATGCCCACACATCTTGAGACGGATAGAGAGAGAGGGAGGGAGAGAAATATATGGACACAAAGGTGTATGATAAATCAAGGGAGGGAGTCCAGAGCTTGGGCGATTAGATTTGCCCATGAGTAATGGAGGAAGAGACGTTTGACTGTTGCTGCTCAATAGTACAGTCCTTTAGCTGCTTGAAACACTAGCTACTCGTCAATACATGCACTGCAAGTTCATAACGTGCAGGTCTACAAATGGAAATGTAATCTTCTTGGAGGGCATACAAATCAATTTAACAAGACTAACAGCTCCAAAAGGGCACAAGTAACCTAGTCCACATGAGATCCAGTAGTAGTGTCAGTAAAGATAAACAAGTAGGCCAAAGCTGGCACCTTTAAGTCAGTGTCCCATTAAAAACAACTTGATTTTGGTAGGGGTAGTAGGGTGGGGGGCAGGTCAACATGTTTGAGAAGTAGGGCCATAATTATGAGATGTAGAGCAAGAGTTTAAAAAATGGGGACATATATTTGAGGAGTACATCTAGAAGTTTAGAAAAAAAAGGGTTACATGTTTGAGGAGTAGGACTAGAAGTTTGAAAAATAGGGTCACGTTTAAAGAGTAGGGCAAGAGATCTAGGCTCGCATATTTGAGGAGTAGGGCCTGAAGTCTGAAAAATATAGAGAAGATTTGAGGAGATGGGTCAGAAATTTGGAAAACAGGATCATATGTTTGAGATGTAGAGGGGGGCAACAGGGTAACATGTTTGATGAGTAGGGCCAGAAGTTGAGAAAATACAGTCACATATTTAAGAAGTAAGGTTAAACATCTGGAAAATACAGTGAAAACTTTGGGGGGAAAAAAAAAAAAAAAAAAAAAAAAAAAATCACATTCTAGAGTTAGAAGTTTGGAGATAGGGTCAAATGTTTGAGAAGAAGGGTCTGAAATTTGGAAAATAGGGTCAAATATTTGAGAAGTAGAGTGAGATGTTTGAAAAAATGGGATCACAAGTTTGAGGAGAAGGGTCAGAAATTTGGAAAATAGGGTGACATGTTTGAGGAGTACAGTTAGAAGTTTGGAAAATGGGGTCAAATATTTGAGGAGCGGAGTTAGAGGTTTGGAAAATAGGCTCAAATGTTTGAGGAATATGGAAAGAAATTTGGAAAATAGGGTGACATGTTTGAGGAGAAGGGTCTGAAATTTGGAAAATAGGGCCATATGTTTGAGGAGTAGAGTTAAGCCCCATTCAGACTACACGATTTTAGCCCGATTTTGCCACGATCTGCTTGACGTAGGGTGTCGTGGAGATTCGTAAACGACAATGGGCGTTGAGACGCGTGATTCAATCGTTTCATCTCATGTAGTGTGTCAGTGCATGACACCTCTGCGACACTTCACGACGTCAACACAGAAAGACTAGCACGTTTAATTTTTTTTTTCCATCGTACACGACAAGTTCCATCAAATCTGTGACACTGGCCAATAGGAGCACAGAAGCACCTTTTTACAAGCTTTCAAACATGTCAAAATGAAAGAGAGACAATGGTATCGGTCTTGCTAGGTGTAATTTTACAATGGAGGAAATGTTCGTGGAGCTACAGCAACAATACTCCTGCATTTATGATGAGGAACTACCGCGACAGTGAAAAAACGTAAAATAAAAACTATTTTACCTCAGTTCTCTTTGACAGTCCATACCATCCTCTTCATGCCATCCAGATTTGTGTCCATTGTCAGGTTTTCTTTCTTTTTTGGGGTTTTCTGATGACAAGACAGGGCAAAACACGCTGTTTGCTAGCCATTGATGTTTGCGCTCATAGCACCTTCTGTTTTGTTCGATGACATCATGCACGTCGTTAATGACGGCATGCGATTAATGCTCGTGTAGCATCGTATAGTCTGACATGCTTCTTGTTCACGACAAGACAAGATTTTATGAGTCAAAATCGCATAATCTGACACAGTGACTGTCGTAACCGACAAAAAATATTGTGTAGTCTGAACGGGGCTTTAGACGTTTGGAAAATAGGGTCACATGTTTGAGGAGTAGAGTTAAGACGTTTGGAAAATAGGGTCACATGTTTGAGGAGTAGGGACAGAAGTTTGGAATACAAGGTCACGTGTTTGAGGAGTAGAGCTAGATGTTTAGATAATTGGGTCACAATTTTGAAAAGTAAGAGAGTCAGAAGAGAGTCAGAAGTCTAAAAAATAGGACCAGAAGTCTGAAAAATAGGGTCACATGATTGAGGAATGAGGCTTCTGAAAGGCTTCTTACTTTTCTGACCCACGTCTACATCAGCAGTCTCTAGAGCATATACTGTATAGCTGTCCAGTCTCTGACCTCTGATGAGACATAGGACATGTTCTTGCAAAAGTTTTTAAGAGCACAGAGTGCAGTAAATAAGCCCCCTTACCCCACCTGCCCAAAGGCAGCTTACCTGTAGTACTCTATGAATGAAGTTTTATCCGCGATGGCTGCCAAATCCACTTGCACCATCCTTGTGTCTGGCATGGCTGTCAGCTGCTGGATAATGTTGTTGGCCATCTGCTGCATGAAGCGCAAGGTTTGAGTGTAGTCTCCCCGTGGAGAAAATATCTCATCCAACCGCTCCAGGTGTTCTTTCAGCCCAACCTGCATACTACCCAATGAGTTTCCAACCTGATAATAGAGACAAGAAAAATGCTGATCACCATTAGAAGGCTAATAATGGCGATCGGGCTCACTGGCACAGAGACGAGTAACTGTTTACAATTAATTCTTTATGGGAGCAGGAGGCATGCACAGGGGATCATGGGATTGCCAGAGGAGTAAAGTAAGTGGCGAGAGTGACAGAAAGCAGAGGAAATCTTTAAGGAAAAAAAAATTCATAATTTAAGGCTTTTGATGTCTTTAATTATTACAGATATTTTGAAGAATTTGGGGGTCCAAACAATATTGGGCCCAAATGACTTTCATCATATAGACAGAAAACAACAACGAGACATTTCTCAAGATATCTTCTTTTGTCTTCCACAAAAAAACAAAAAGTCACACAGGTTTGGAATGTATATGAAGGTGAGAAAATTATGAGTATATGAAATTTTGTGACTTCAGATGTGGTAACAGTGAAATTTTGGTGTGGTTTCAAAGGCAATAAGGGTACATCGTCAATAATTTTGCAATGTATAAAGCATATCTTACACAGAAATCACTTCAAGACAGAGCTGCACGATTCTGGACAAACTGAAAATCACATTTTTTTTGTCTCAAATAGAGATCACGATTCTCCCACGATTCTGAACAAATTAATGTATAATTTATAATTGCTGCAGTCAGTTTAAAATTGTTTAATTAATTTTTTACTGTTAAAAATTTAAATATATAAAATATATATTAATGTATTTAATAAACCAATTTATAATATTAAAATAATGAAAAATTGGTTTGAATAAATGGTTCAGTGACTCACACATAAATACTTCACTTGTTTCATTTACTGGATGAATCAGCATTTTTTTGAATGAATCTCTTGAATGAATGATTCAATGACAAATAAATTAAGTCACTTTTCGCCACCTAGTGGTGAAACAATATAATGGACACAAATGTTATTTGAAGTGCCAATTACTTTTAAAAGGTGATTTGCTAAATTTTGATTGCTACCATAGACCTCCATGTTTATACCAGACCTATAAACCTTCATCCCAGTATTTCTGATTATAAGACAAAAATAATACTGTGTAGTACCTAAACATGGTAAATGCTCTCTCTGTGTCAGCAGCAGTGCGAACGCAGATATGAATGTACCAGTAAGCTTTTTTCAAAGATTTAATAGACATAGACCAATTGTTGTCATTGAGAAATGACTTAGATTGGGTGTTTGAATCAAGAATCTTTTACAGATTAATCATGCAGCTCTACAAGACAAGCGTTTTTTTTTTCAATGTGGTGAAATTCACGTGAGCAACTTAAACCAGTTTCAAAATCTGCATGGGAAAACTTTTTTTCTCCTCACTTGAAATTTCTTGGATTTCATCTGCGAGAATTTGCTTAAAGGAAAATGTGACTGTGTATATTTTATGTTATGTTAAAGGAGGGTACTAGCTAAACAATTTTCTCAAAATAAAATGTAGATTATAAACTTGTTATAAAATTGTAATAAACTTTGATATATGGCAGGAAGGAAGCTGATTTGTTTTGGCAGGCCATCCATTGTTAATGTTAAGGTGGACTTCAAGGCTCAAAACTTGCCCAGAAAGTAACAAAACAATTTTCAGTGAGCTTCATTAGTCCCCGATCTCTGTTTTTGACAGATTCACTGAAGCTGGCAGAGAATCAATAATGCTTTCAGGAGGATTTTGTCAGGTCACCACTAAATATTACTGCTATCTGCCTGCCTAGGTGCAGAGTTATGACTATGAAATATTCTGTGCTTATTTCTTTAAAACTCTAGAGCCTCTGTTGCAGGCTTGAGTCGATGTCAGAGCTCTAGCCACGTATCGACCTGTCCGTAAAGCCTGTAAAAACCAAATACTGCACAACCCTCAAAGGTTTGTACCACAGAGACAAACCAACTGTGAAAAAAGCTTTTGTTAGCATTAAAAGTTTTTGCATACAACCTTTATATGACAATGTTGTGATTTATTGTAATTAGCTACCAATTTTATATAATCTTATCCAGCCAGAGTAAGCTATACTAGACTGGATTAATGGCACATAGCCTGTATCCGTTTTAAATTTGTTATGAGATATCAAGTCATTTATATAATTAATCAGCACAGTGCATCAGCTGAAAAAAAAAAAAAAATGTTGTATCCAGCCATCTGACCTCTTCTTTCCCTCTTTTTAAAGGCCATCATGCGGCATTTCTGGTAAACCACTCTCATTCTTGGCAATAATTGTTCATTCTGCTTTCGTTACAGTGAATTGCAATATGTGGCTCTTTTGAATAATAGCTCTATAACTCATAATTTCAAGATAGTGGAAGCATAATTAAGATTCAAAAGGACTAACATTCATACATTAGATTCACATTTCTCTGCAGAAGGTGTGGATACTGTATGAAATAGAGTTAGAAGCATGCGAAAAGGCAATCACTACACCCATTTACTCACAGTTGCAACAGCTATTTTCTGGCACGCAACTACAGGCAGGAGGCGTTTAAAAAGCCTAACTTCCTCCACACTCTCCCAATCACTTCAAAATTCATGAATTCAGTTGTGCAATCAAGCTTGGCCTTCAGACGCGGTCCTCTTTGCCTTTCAATTTTAAGAGAGAAACTTCCACAAAAGCTGAAATTGGATTTATGCAGTTGTAGTGAAGCCAATGGCTGTTTGTTGTTCTCACATTCTCAATGTTGTTTTAGTTACAGCAAACAGTGAAAAGGCTGTTCTAGACAGCATATTTAGATATGTTCACTCGACCGTGAAGCAATGCATTATGGGCCAGTGAGCCAAAGATACACTGGCAGAGAGTGAGAGTGACAGCAGGAAGCTCTCGGAGGCAGTGTATCAGAAGAACAGAGGTTGTCACCACATTGCCAGCAGGTAATGAACATCAGGGCTGTATGAGGAGAAATGTTCTGCCAGCCAGCCAGCCAGCCAAATGCTTAGTTTGTCACACTCAACCTGCCATATGCTGAAATACACCGCCCTCAAATCCAAGACAAACTGCTGGAAACACTGTTTGTGGGTTGTTTTAAATATAACAGTGCTCAGTGCATAGATGGTGATGCTCAGACGTTTGAACGGGAAAGGAAAGATCTTGTCACTTAATCCACATCGATTATAACAAAGACGCGGCCTTTTTTGTTAATAAAAATGTGAAGTCTGTCCAGGACTAGCATACTTCTACATAACATGCAGTATATACTCTTTACTGCTTAGTATGCTTGAACCAGTGACTTGAAACAGTGGAAATATGCATTGATAAATGTTTCAAACCCTATGTTCAGAATGAAATACAGTACTTGCTGACTATTTGCTGAAAACAGCACAGCATACAGTCATCAATAATCAATAAATATTGCAATATTTATGTACTTGCTTTTAAATGAGTAAAAGGTGTATGTTTTTAATTCAAGCAACTATCATATCAAGTAAAATACAATACAAATCTAGTGGAAAAGTCATATTTTTCCCACATCATTGTTTCCTTCAAAACATTTAATCATTTTTTATCAATATGCAACAATAAAACAATACACTGTATAGTAATCAGTGTATCTTTAAAGCTTTTAAAATCAAATTAAGGCTTTTTACGACATGCCCGTCTAATTTTAAAAAGACTTAAACATTGACCACAAAATACAATATTAGGTTTAAAAATGAATATTGTATTTTGGGGGTCATTGTTTACAGTAACATCCTAAACTGCAAAACTATTTTACAGTTTAAATAATACAAGTTTTGGCAAAAACAAGTTTTATAAAAACCTAACATTTCAGCCATGAGTCAAAATTATGAATATGATACATGATTATATGTAATTTTCTAGACACCTTATTACTCTAATTGTTAACATTTTTGAATGCAAATTAGCTTTTTTGACCCAAAACATGGATAAGCACCATGTTGTTAACTTTGAAACACACTGCACTCATATTTATTTTATTAAATCATAGTCTTTTGACGTTTAACCCTCACATTAAGCCATATCGTGATTCCTGGTTTTCTGTCCCCAAATTTAGGACCTCTTCAAATAATAATTAAGACTATTTATTTAAGACCTTTCAATTACCTTAAATTTGAAAAAAAAAACTAAATTTCAGAATTTTAAAGACCCAAGCAAAATTCCATGCTGAGGATTCCATGAACATTTGTAAGTGATGATGCAAACAAATAGTTAAATGACAGATTTTGAATTGGATTTATTAAAAGCGAACTTACTGTTGTGAAACTACACAGCTGTGAAACTAATCTAACTGCTATACTTTTCGGAAAACATAATGATCAAATAAAAACTGCATTAAAATCACAGTGATATCACAGTGCTGCTTAATTTTCTACCATGATTCCACTGTAAATTGTAAACAATCAATTCAAGGCCCAGCACTACAAACTACTTTATGAGTAAGGCATTATGAGATGGCATAATTATCTGTTTTGAACATAGCCTATTTAACTTTGTGTTGTTTCTCCTTGTCAGAAAACTTTGATTTAATTGCATTTAATAAAATAATTAAATAGTTAAATAACATTTTATATTACATCATTAATTAGAATTTTAAAATTAAATGTTAAATTACATGCAATTTAAAGTTAAATTAAATTAAAAACATGAATATAAAATTAAATAAATTCTCAATAAATCCTAAATCCTTTGAACAGCAGGACATTCACAGATATTTAAAGCAGACCAGTGAACGTGGATGCATATATAGATTTTTAATCCCCTTTAATGCAGATGAACAGATAGTCTTCTCTTTGCGCTTACTGTTTTCCTTTGCCTACACACATGAATACACACACCAGCTGGATGTGTTTGAATCAGGAGGGGTTTCTACTCTATCTACAACTCAAACTGGAGGTTAAAATGGGGACAGGCACAATATGACTACAGCTCTCAACATGCAGAGATGAAGCCTGCAGCCGTGCTGCATCTATGCGTTTCTGTGTGTATGTGTGTGCGCGCCACTCATCACATGATACACTCATACTCCAGCAGCAGTGAAAAGCCCCTAAGGCTCCGGCTCTTAGTTTTTCAGCATGCAGAATGTAACAGGCAAAATTCAGATTTCGTTTTAATCACAGTGTTCCTCAGGCTATTCTAATGAAATGGGACAACATGATGAGTGACAGGTAAAGGAAGTGAAACTCTTACCAGACTGCCAATGCCACCCAGTGTGTGATTGGCATTATAAATGGAGTAAGTCAACTGGTAAACGCCATCGTTGGTTTCGCTGTTTCCATAGAAACCCACGCCCACCGCTGAACTGTGAGAAAAACAAATCAAGGCAGAACAACAGTTCATGTTACAAATAGAGTTTCACATCAATAACATTCTCTCATGTTGCTTCAAAATGCTTGTTGAAGATCTGAAACATTTAAAAGTGTGTATTTCTGACCACTTCAAATCAAATTCATCTTATGAGATAAAGGGTTTTGTTGCCGCTTCATCAAATTATCCTCCTCAGTTCAAAGAAAGGCCATTTATTTGAACTAAACTACAAAAACAGCCTGCTAGCGTCACAAGGAAAACATTCACACGTCAGTGAAGCTTTGGTCTTGGTCCACTTGTTGAAACACCAGAAGAATTAACAATAAGAATAAAATGTGATGAAATCTCATGGATTGATTTAAGATTTAAAGTTGTGGGTATATTTGTATATTTTTTATTACCATTAAAACTATCATTCCCACTAGTCTCAATAGTGATTCTATAATTTTCCTAAATTTTATAGTAAAATACTGTATAATAATAATAATAATAATAGTTTCCCCATTACAGTAATGCAACCGACATTTTTTATATAATTAATTTATAATTAATTTTTCTTCAAGAAAAATATATACTACTGTACAAAATCTTTTTTTTGTTTTTGAAAGAAGTTTTTGACAAAATAATACTCATCTAGACTGGATCAAAAATACAGCAAACAGTATTATTGTGTAAGATTATTACAATGCTATTTTAATTTTCTATTTCAATATATTTTAAAATGTCATTTATTCCTGTTTTGGCAAAGCTGAATTTTCAGCATCATTACTCCAGTCTTCAGTGTCACATGATCCTTCAGAAATCATTCTAATATGCTGATTTGCTGTAACATTTCTTATTAATCAAAGTTAAAAACAGGTGTGCTGATTAATATTTTTGTGGAAACCATGTTACATTTTTTTTTTTCAGGATTCTTTGATTATTAGAAAGTTCAAAAAACAGCATTAATTTGAAAAAAATAAAATAAAAATTATTTGTAACAAAAATGTGCTTACTTAAAAAAAAAAAAAAAGACTGACCCCAGTTAGTAGTGTTTATAAATAAATATATACTTATATTGTATTGATCTGGAGATAAATTGTGTCCTGGAAATTGTTGACAGGTTTTGTGAGATTCACTGAAAGTATTCTTGTTACCTTTTGTATTGAAATGCCCTTGTTTCACAAATCACAGGTCTCATTTTGTCATAAAACAAAGTAAAGTCATCTAAAACACACCTGACTCCAGCTGTTACTGCAATAATCATGAAAAGTGTGCTCACCGGTACCAGTTTGGCTATAAAATTGATCATTTTGACTCAATTGGTCTCATGGTAGCTTCTAATGTGAAATCTGAGTAAATGTTTCAAAGCAGCCTCCAGAATTGTAGTCTACCTAATTAGACTGCTGTGTTGTGTCATAACAGCCCAGCAACCAGTCTGCTTGCTCTCTTCTCCAGACAGCATCAGATCAGCTTCATTAAGCAACCTCATCAGAACCATGTGTGCAGACTGTCAAGCATTAGGGCCGCTCAGTCCATCTCAGTCAGCAAGGGATCCAACCCCCACTCCTTATGTTAGAGCCGCTGTATGAGACACGGTCCAGGTGTGATATTTCCCCTGCTTTTGGAAAACCTCTTCTGTTTGCGATATATTAATGTATTGACTATACTGTACTGTCACACACTACTGAATTTGAATACAAGAACAGCATTTAATACAGAATGGAAAAGTGCCAGGGTTACTGAAATTAATGAATAGAATATAACATATAGGCTACAACAAGTTTTAACCTGGCCCACGGACAAACATAACTGGGGTTTCCAGATATTAAAAGGATAGTTCACCCAAAAATGAAAATCCTCTCATTAATTACTCACCCTTTTGTTGCTACAAATATATATGAATATAAATATATATATATATATATATATATATATATATATACATATATACACACATACATATGGGTGGTTGACAAATAGGCAGTAAAAAATGTTTGTTTTTTTGTAAAAAAACTTTTTTTGAAAAAGAAATGCATATATTTATGTAATGTGCAGTCTGATCTTTGAGAAAATATAAAGGGTCACTAACTTCGTCAATTCTTTCACTGCTTTTTTTTTTTTTTTTACATTTTTACTGAAGTGTACCATAAATTTGTACTATCGTGTGACACAGTAAAAATTAAGAAACAAAAAACCTCTTAAAAATGCATAAATAGCAAGAGAGTGGTTTATCTTCATTGTCAGACACTTATTTTCAAATAGTGCTCTTTATTTAATATGAAATAATTAACATAATTTTTTCCCCATAACTTGTTGGACAATTACAAGACAAACTTTGACAACAAGACAAACTTTGCTGCATGACATTCGTTTAAAACTGCTAAAAATTATACCATTTTAAGTTGAGTGATATTTGTATCTCCCCTATTTCAATACTCAACTGTTTTTTTTTTAAAGATATTTTGAGATAAAAACAAATCTTTGGTTCTTTCATGTGTGTCACACTAAAGGACAGAAATGATAGTTATTAAATTATTTCTATTTAATTTTGAACATGTCAAAGGAGAAAGAAAGTTTAATTTTGATACAAACAATATCAACATGTATTTTAAATCAAAAAATAATTTTAATCAACAAAATTCAGTGTCTTAGTCAATCAATATGTTACTGAAACTCTTCTAGCCCCCCACTGCATGTGTGGCACATTCTTTTTAAGGCATCATGTTTATTGTATTTACTTTCTGCATTGTTCTCTTAGGATCTCCTCCCTTCTGGTGGATCCCTGTTCATTTTCTCTATATATTTCCGTGTTCCCTCTCTTCCACACATTTCTCTCCCTCAGTTCTTTCTGTTTCGAAAACAAAGTATCACATTTTATGACACTTTATAACAGTAAAAGTTTTCTGTAAAAACATCAGAAAATAGTTTAATTAATGTAATTATTGCATTTAAGAACAATGAAAATTATCAAAAAAAGAATAAAAAGAAGTTAAACAAATCTTATTTAATTATTTAAAATGCTTTTTAAAAAGACCTTGTCCTCTGGTGTGACATCTTTGTCCTCTGGTGTGACAGTACAGGTGTCACACCGGAGGACATTTCAGCATTTTTTTGTCAGTTAATGACCTTGCTATACCAAGTTAACCTGTCATTAGCGGTTAGCAAGATACATTTGCATAATTTTCCATGATTATGTAGTTTAACATGCAGTTTTTAGTTAAAAAATATAATTTAGGTGTGTCACACCAAAGGACAACAAAACGCAACACTTTTGTAGTGGTTCCAAAAAAGTTAAATATTTGAACAATTCTGAGACAAAAATTTACCATGTGCACGTGTCATGGGCTTGACAGGGGGCTTCAGTAACACGACAATGAATGGGGTCCTTCAACTAATTAAAGTTTTCTCTGGAATTGGCCTATTTAAAATCAGGATGTGGTGTCACACCAGAGGACATGGTTTTCAGAGACAAAATGTATCAAGGTC
Source organism: Tor tambroides (assembly GCA_021397915.2). Lineage (NCBI taxonomy): Eukaryota > Metazoa > Chordata > Actinopteri > Cypriniformes > Cyprinidae > Tor > Tor tambroides. The sequence continues at coordinate 38,334 of JAFVLL020017701.1, read as the reverse complement.
CTACGCTTTCAGAAATATATGGATGAAAAAAATGATTGCCATTTCCTAAAATAGACACTTGTACGATTATGCCGGAGGTATTTATTAACATTTTTATGCTTTTCATTTTCATTTATAAAAGTTGTAATTTATTGAACCATGCTTGGGACAGTCACACCCATTGGGACAATTTTGAGATTTGGCTCAAAAATTTAATTAAAAAAAATAAATAATACTGCAGCTTTTATAAAAAAAAGGTCCATGTAGGACAAAGAAATGTTTAACCATTTACTGCATTTTAAATAAAGACAATGTTAATATGTTAATTATATTCATTTTTATCTCTGGGACAGTGAAAATGCCATGTCACATCAACAACCCATATGTATGTATGTATATATGTATATATATATATATATATATATATATATATACACACACACATACATACATACACACACACATATATACATACACAATTCTGGTGTAAAAATGAAAATTAATGTCAAAATTAAGAATAACAAGGGCTCTGACAAAAACTTTCTTTAAATGCTTTTAATTAAATTGTTTTATAACCATAAAATGCTTAATATCGGCGCCGATAACTGGCCAGGCTGATAATTGGTTGACCCCTGGTAAGGACATCGATAAAATAGTCCATGTGACATCAGTGGTTCAACCATAATTTTATGAAGCTACAACAAAACTTTTTGTGTGCAAAGAAAACTAAAATATTGACTTCAACAATTTCTTCTCTTTCTTGTCAGTCTTCACTGTCCATTCAAGAGAGTATGAATAAAAAAGTATTCTCGTAGCTTCATAACATTACAGTTGAGCCACTGATATCAGATGGACTGCTTTAATGATGTCCTTACTACCTTTCTGGGACTTGAACGTGGTAGTTGCGTTGGTCTCATGGACTCATGCAGGGTCAGAAAGCTCTCTGATTTCATCAGAAATATTTTAATTTGTGTTCCGAAGATGAACAAAGGTTTGGAATGACATGAGGGTGAGTAATTAATGACAGAATTTTCATTTTTAGGTGAACTATGCCTTTAAGAGATGCATTCCCAAATCAGAGCTTCACACTTGCACAATACAGAAATATTTGCTGTGTTTTACTTATTTTTCTTAACCTGGCATCCATGTGCATGACTTGTGTATCTTATTTTCTTTGATGGCTTCAGCAGAAAGGCTATTTTTCAGACTGTTAGATGAATATATTCAGTCTGTTATTATAAATATTTAATATGATAAAGCCATCTGTCTGTCTATCTATACATTATCCATCCATCCATATATTCATTACACTTTATTTTGATAGTCCACTTTAGACATTCTACTTACTATAAGTAACTTTGTAACTACATGTCAACTAATTCTCATCAGTTTGCAACTACATGTCTACTAACTCTCAGAGTAGACTTAGGGTAGGTTTAGGGTTAGCAGAATAAGTTGACATGTACTTGCAAAGTTTCTCATAGTCAGTATGTTGTGGACCCTTCAAAATAAAGTGTTAGAAGATATTAAGCAGACAGTCTACTAATACTCTAATGACTGCTAGTTGACACGTAGTTGCAAAGTTACTTACTGTTAGTAGAATGTCTAAAGTGGACTGTCAAAATTAAGTGTTACCATATATTCATCCATTTGTCCATCTATCCCTCTGTCACCCAGAACACCTTAGAAACATGTGTCATTACTTAACAGCCAGCTCTAGCAACAATATAAGAAACAGCCAAAATGCACTGAAAGACATTCAACCACAAAAGGCATATAACCTTGAAACAGTTTTGATTCTCAACTTTCCTTTTCTAGTTAATTAATAAAAAAAAGAGAAATAAATAAATAAAAACCCACACTGAAGAGGAGGAGGAGGATTAGAAAAATTCAAGGTCAGTTTAAACACTCACAAAACCCAGGCATATCAAAGTAATTATTGGTTGAGGGCTAAATTAGACAAAACACCAAGCAGACAATTTATTTATTTATATTTTTTTTCTTCATTTTCTTCTTTTTTTATTTATCTTGGCATACTCATACAGAGTGAACGCATGCTGCTCCCCTGAAAAATTAAATGAACCTTATATTAAATTATTTTATATTCATCAACTAGACCTAGAATGACTCTGCTGCTATTTTTCCAAGTTCTGTGCTTATTTCAAGGAAAAAATTTGAATGTCTATGCCAGCACTAATTTGGTATTCATGTCATGATTTATTTCTCTAGCATTTTATCCTTGTACCTGTCTATGTCATTATTGCCATTACTGAGTGACTCAAACCTAAAAGTGGGACAAAACAAACTGTGTCACCAAAGGACACTGCTAGCCATAGATCTGGTTTCAGCTGAAATGCATGAATTTGAATGTTGTATAATTAAAATAAATGCTCTACAGGCTCTATGAGTACATGATACTTGTATGTAGTAAATGGCATAAATATTATTTAACTTTATTTTTTCTCAAAGCATCTCATACTCCAGATTGGACTTCCCTTTCACACCCTCTTCTAAACAATGCATACTTTGTTCAACCACAAACACCCACTGCACTATTCTCAGACTGCACTATTTGTTGTCAGATATCACAGAGTTGTGAACAAAAACAGTCTAAAAATGCCTTCAATGCAAATATTAGAAACCCACTGAAGAACAGTGGGGAGTGAGCAGATGGCATAATTTGTCCTGCTATAATAACTCCTCAACAGGATGTGTGTGTGTGTGTGTGTGTTGGTGTGGGGGCAGGTGGTCTGAGTGAGAATCCTGTCTCTGATTTCCCCTAAGCAAGATGGATTCCAGGCTCTTTCCTTATATCATTACTAGAACTCCCTCAGGCTAGCAGCATTTCTGCTCCCATTAGCCGGTGAGTGTGCGAGCCAAGCTCTCGCCCTTTGCTTCCAGCACACTGCTGAAATCACTTCTCATCTGGTTACATCTCACTTACAACCTGCACCTCTCCATTTATTAAAGTGCCAAAAGCAAATAAGGTGTAAATTTGAAGGAAATGATTGGGCACAGTGTCTGTGAGATGAGTAAATTAGCCAGATCTCAAACCCAGAATGATTAAACCTAAAAAAGTTCAAAGATTGAAATAGTTCTTAAAGACCCCTTCAGGGTGGATCATACGAACACTTCCTGTGGTGTTTTTAACATGTTTGTATTAATAAATCCAGTACATGCATGCAAAACCAATTTACACATTTTAAAATTAACAACAGCCTGTTTGTGCTGCTGTAGCTTCTAGATTTTAAATGTTATTGACTTCTGCTATGACTACATGTGAAAAACTGCTCAAATAATAAATAATTTGTCATTTTTATGACTAGGCAAAGTTAGTTCAAACTGTAAGTGGTGCAACTGCCAAAAAACTTGATATTTTTGAATTCATTCATAATTCACAATATTTGAAGGAATAAAAAAACATCTTGAAAAAAATATTCAAAAACATTCTAAATTAAATTATTAAGATGTGCATGCTCATATTCTGGGAAATATGTTTCCCTTTTTTGCTTTTTACTTAAAGGAATACTATTAAAGGCATTTGAAGTTAAACGCCTTAATGTTTTTTCTTTCTTACAAACATGCAGCTTTTTGCTTCACAAGACATTAATTGATTGTCTGGAGTTGTGTGGATTACTTGTGGATTATTGTGATGTTTTTATCAGCTGTTTGGACTCTCATTCTGACGGCACCCATTCACTGCAGAGGATCCATTGCTGAGCAAGTGACGTAATGCTAAATTTCTCCAAATCTGTCCCGATGAAGAAACAAACTCATCTACATCTTGCATGAGCTGAGAATGAGTGAATTTTCTGGAAATTTGAATTTTTGGGTGAACTTTTCCTTTAATGGTCACACCAGTTGACATTTTTAGGGCAATAAACAACAGTTTTTGTTTGAAATGTTATAAAAGTTTTACAAAACCATATGAAACCACAATGAATACAAAGTGTACATGTCTAAGAACTTGACACATATGAGATTTTTAAATATTAATCCTTTTCTTTATCATGGACATTCTTCTCTCTCATTTACAGTCAAATTTTACAACCTCGGTCACTACAAAATGTCATTGTGTGGAAAGATCGGCATACAGATTCTTGAAATCTTCTCCGTTTGTCTTCCACAGATGAAAAATAACAGTGAGGACTGATATCACTGCTAGAGACTGGTGATCCTTCTCTAAGCCGCTGAAGGACTTATGTGCTCCCAGTGAGCACTGACAGAGCGACGCAGGATAAAAGTGCCATTTAAACGCCTAATATGCTCAAATGTGCAAATGACAGAGCCGTACCATCAGATGCTGTTCTGAAGCTGGATATGAATTACAGAGTCAGTTCCTGCTGAAACGACCCACTGCGGCTGAATCTTCGCCCATCAGCCATCTCTGCAGGGCTTTAATGGGGTCAGCGCTGTCATTACAGCTCAGAGCACGGCTAACTGAAATGAACATTCATTTATGATTAGCAAAAATTGAGATAAACTGGAAAACTGTGGAGAGTGGGGTGGAAAAGGCTAATATTCTGTAAATGAGAAAACTGGCTTCTAATCTACATGGATGTACTGTAGGTAGAGAACTCCAGTGTCAAGTGTTTTATAGGGAAGTGAACCAGCGTGACTGGACAAAAACTATTCTGGTCCTGTTTCATTAGATCAAAAATGGACAAATATAATAAAATTAAAAAGTGACTTGAGCTGATAGGATAACCCAATAAGGACCACGGGCCACCCGACAAAAACATAAATGAGATAAACAGCCACATTATTGAGTTAAGGTCTCATTATAAGAGCGTCTTTGCTTAAAAGCATGTTCTGCGGTGCATCATCTCTGTTTTTTGTGTCCTATTTTTAAGACATACCGCAACCAAAAAAGAAAAAGAAAAAAAAAAAATCCACCTTCTGAAGCCAATACACTGATACAGCAAGTTCAGTGTAAAGAACAGATGAGAATTCAGGTTATTCATTTATCAGTCCATTCATATATCCATCTATACAGTATGTACTACGCTACATACCCATGTAAGGTCAACTTAATTTTTTTTTCAATGATTAATATTTTTTAAGGAATGTCTCATCCAAAAATGTAAAAGTCATTTTCTGAAGCCATACAACAATTTTGGTGTGAAGGACAGACAAAATTTCTGGTTATTCATATGCTCTGTATATCTTTCTCTCCATTGAGGCTTTCAATTTCATATCTGAAATGTCGTGTTGGAATAAAGTGCACCAAACTCATGTTTTTTTTTTGTTTTTTTTGGCTTTTAGGAGGATTTACACATTTCACACCTTGTTGCATTCCACTGCACTACTTTTCCATTGTTTTCTATGTAAACAGTATAGAAAGACATCTTTGACTGGAGCACTCATGTTGTCACATTTTTGTCTATTGTTCTATGGTAGAGAAAAAAAACGGTTTAAAATGAGGGTGAAGAAATAATGACAACCAGGTCAAAGATTCCTTTACGTATGTATGTGGTTACAAGTTTGGTGTCAAGTGTAAAAGATGATAATGATGTCATTAGTTAACCAAAGAATTAACCCGAGCATCAGTGATGTTTCTCAGCAAAGGAGAGGAAACTGTAGGCAGAAGATGATGATGTCATATAGTAAGTGGAGGAAATGAGAAAACTGAGCCTGCAACTTGATTCCACTACTAAACTCTTATTCAGACTCTATTTATATTTTGTAAGAAAGACAATACTGAATCAGAGGAAAAACATACAGTTTTAAAACATTTAAAAAAAATCTTTTAACTTGAGCACCAGTACTGCTTCTCCAGAGAAAAACAGCAAAATGTTCAGTGAAAAACTACTCTATATTGTACACAATTAATCAAGATCCATTAATAAGAGAAGTAACTTACCATGACACTGTAAATTGTGGCAAGAGAGCTAATCAGCCCACTCACATGAAAAATGGCAATTTCGAGTCAGTCTCTTTAAACTCATCTAAACACTTTAAACTTAAATAATATTTTAAATAATATTATCAGTATACATTTTTTTTTATTACTATAAATCAATAGTTTTATAGTTTTTTTTCAGTCAATTACAATTGTCAGGGGCTCTCTAAAAGAACTCTAATGACTGTAAAGCGAACAGGCATTGGCTAAAAGTGACAACTTCAGTTTAGGTTTTATATAGGTCTTTAAAAAAGCCCATTACAATAGAGTGTGTTGGATGCACGTACACAGGTAAAGGGTTAAACAGGACTTTAGCTGCATCACGTAGCAATACTTAGCACGACAACCAGCTCTGTGTCTAGATCTGGAATGTTAACTCAATCAGAGCGCAAACTTTCATGACTGTCACAAGTTAAAACTGAACCCTCTGCCAATTCAATTTAGCACATTAGCGAAAACATTTGTTCTCTTTTATTGACAATAAATAATTAATTTATAATAATTAATTTATAATAATAATAAATAATTTATTGGGTAAGAAGTGAGCTTCAGGTCAGTAATGATATTGTTCACACACACACACACACACACACACACACACACACGTCTGGTTTGCTATCCTTGTGGGGACTCTCCATAGGCGTAATGGTTTTTCTGCTGTACAGACCGTATTTTCTATTGCCCTACACCAACCCTACACCTAAACCTAGCCCT
>JAFVLL020017701.1:0-31639 GCA_021397915.2 Tor tambroides | reverse complement strand
ACAGGAAACTTTCTGCATTTTTAGATTTTCAAAAACTTCATTCTGTGTGATTTATAAGCTTGTTTACCTGTGGGGACCTCAATTTAGGTCCCCACCGTGACACGAGTCCCCATGAGTCTGTGTGTATTCAGGTTTAAGTCCCCACCGGGATATAAAAACAGGTACACACACACACACACACACACACACACACTTATTGTCCAGACAACAAGAGATGGAGCCTGAAACTGGTTTATATCTCACTGTAAACATGATCCACCAACAGACTTTGTGTGTAAGAGTTCCTCACGTGCTTTCATGTGTGTTCATTCACTGGACATAATGAATTCTGTGACAGGTGTGTGCTGGTTAGCAGGGAATAAATTTATGCAACATATCCGGCTCGGAGAGAGCAGAAGTGAAGGAGGATTAATTCTCACAAAATTAGAATTAAGTTTCCTTCTTATTTTCTGCCAGTCGGAGCTGAAGGCAGCGGTTCGCGCTCTGATTTTCTCTGCCGTTTGGGAGATCAAGGAACTGTGTGCGAGGTCACAGCGTATTTGGCTTAAATACTAAAAATATCTCTTCCACAGCTCACATCCCCACCCATGAACCCGTCGCATAACAAATCCAATCCAAATGCACCATTATCCCTGGCAAAATGCAGCTGACATCCTAAATGAAATGTCACAGGTTAAAGAAAATTTCATTCTAACTCTAAATGCTCTCTGAACTTTTCCTACTCAGTGGTTCTGAATGAAATGTGCACGTCTTGCATGACTCATCTTCTTTTTCTCCCCCTTTCCCCCTGCAAGCTAAATTTTTGCCTTCTACTGTGTTGCTTTTCCATTGTTTTTCTATGGGAACATGCATTTGATGGTCACGTTTGACCGCTGCACTCTCATCTTGTGTCTTTTGCAGTATTTTGAAAAACTAATCTCAAATTTAAATTCAAAAACACATTCTGTGTGAACGGCACCTATGCGTGTCCATGATTAAGAAAAGCAAAAATCTTTCCATAATCCTGAAATTTTTGTTTTGGAGATAGTCAGTGGAGAGACAGAGAGGTGTTGAACTCAAAAGTATTACAGCAACAGCTCTATACATGCTAAACTTATGCGGTCGTAGCATAAATATTTAAAAACTTTGCTCTCTTTTACCTCATATTCATCCTCCTTATCAAATGCTCATGAATTCGCTGGCTTCTGCGGCACATCAGCTTACATATGAATGCATAAACGCTTACTTCAGTGGCCTCCGTGTTTACTTCTTGTTATTGTTCAGAACCATGATTAGGTCACACTGGAATTTAATATTGGCCATTAAAAAAGACAATGTGAACAGCCACACAAAAAATCAGATCTGGGCCCGTATTCACAAAAATTTTTATCTTACCACTAAGAGTTCTCCTAAATAGCAGTAAAAGTTTTTAGCTAAGAGTTTTCTTTTAAAACCTATTCACAAAGCTGCTGAGGCAAACTTTTACTAAGGAATAGAGAGAAGTCTTAAGCTAAGAGTAAGGGTGGGGTTGACCTCGTTGCTATGGATGATGTCAGCATGGTTGCTTACTATGCATACAGTGATTGGCTGATGGTCTCTGTCAGATTCATTCATAGAAGTATTGCAGAGCGCGATACTATGTTGCCATATTCAAATAAAGGTTTAAAAATAAAAATCCTAATTGCTACATTCAAATAAAGATTTTAAAATGCAGGCTAAGTGTCACTAATTAAAGCTGCAGTCCGTAAGTTTTGCCTCTTTGTCGCCATCTCTGTTTGAAAACCTGGAATTGCAGCTGCTTGCAGAATTATCTTCCATGCGTGGGGTTGTTTACTGTACTCCACAATCACAGACTCTAGCCTATGTCTTGGAATATATGACCCAAATAAGAATTTTCATGTATATTGCCATCTGAACAAGTAACAAGTCTGCCACGTTTGTTCTAACCAACTGAGGAAAAAAGCATTACAATAAATTGCGCTACCAATGGTGATTTAATCTAAAGATCAGTTAGCTCATATCACATCAAACTGTGCAAATTATTACTATTGTTATACTTTTTTCTCAAATTATTAAAGTTAACAACATCAGCATTGCGTGACTATGAGCATAGTGTGTATTAGCGTGTAGATTTCAATTTCTGTACAGTCTAATCTCTAATTGTCATGCCATTCGAATTTCATATTAATAAATTCTTTTAACCCAAAAAGCAAATTATTCTCCCTTCGAACTGGTTTTCTTTAAAATACAAATCTTGTGTAATAAGGCTATCTGTAATCAGAAGCACATTTAAAACTGGAATATAACTTAATTTCATTCACATGTGTTTTATAAACACAATCCTTTCTGGATTAAAATCCACCATCAAAATGATACATTTAATTATTCTAGCAGCTGTGAGAAAAGGCTATAAATGTTCCGCCTCCTGCAGGATCCTCACATGCAATACGCTGTTAGACATTTCAAAGGGTTTTTACAGTAACTTACTGGCAACACTGTTGCCAGTAAGGTACTGTAATTAAGATTTACAGTAGCAAAATGTATTTGATTTACAGTTGCAAACTGTACTGTTTTACAGTAAATTACTGTAAAAATATCCATTCCATCAGTATACTACTGTAATTCATTCATTTTAATATAGATTTCATTAGATTTGATTATTTTATATAGAATTCAATTTATTCTTACTCTACATAGGTACTACTGGAATTAAATTAAAACAGACACAATAATTACAAAATATCAAATTCTTTATTTAAAACATTGCATGTATAACACTTAAAAATACAGTCTTCCAACGCTGGAACAGTACATCTTCCCCATTTCTTCTGTCTTAGGACGTTTTGCAGTGCAATATGTTGTATCCTCTGGATTTATCCTCACAAAGAATCTTTAGGCAACAGAAACATAATGGGGAAAAAATACAAGCAGCCAGAGAATACATAGCCATCTGCAAAACCCAGGTGCTGCTCCAAAACGTGGCCACCACCTTTGCTCACCATCCACTTTGTTAGTGACATAAATGTCTTCTCTGAAAAACAAGAAGTAGAAATGGCACACTTTTAAAAGGCAAACCCCATATAGAAAACACAAAGTGTGGCTGTCATGCTCATATCTTTCTTGATGGTTCATTGCAGTTGCCTTTAAAACATAAATACAAAAAATGCAGTAAATCTTAAATTCCATTAAAAACTATAACAAACTAATTCTAAAACTAGAAAGGCAGCTAGCCATAAAACTTGTTTAACTTAGCTAACATACGATTTTATTTTTTCAATAGGCTACTGGCCAACATTAACTACTAACACCTGAACAAAATTTCACATTAGTTAACCTAATGTTAATATAAGATTAGCTTTGCTCGTTAAAAATAATTTTAATTCGGTAACATTTCAATAAGCTGACAAAAATCGTTTGAAACGACAGCGCAATTTACCATAGTAAAGTTTGTTACCGCCATGTTGACGGGTAAATGTTTCTAACGTTAGGTTAAACTGGTGTACAAAAATCTGACACAAACACACAGACAAACGTACATATATTTTTACCTTGCTTGCAGGTCTTATTATCTCGTAAGGTGCCTGGACACACAGCGTAGATGTTCTCTGGAACTCTCCTTCTCTCGCGGGTTCATCCACGCGCAAAACCCGCGGCGCTGCCCCGCTGCTTCCGTGCCTTCCTCGGACGCGAGTGGCGCGGCGCAGAACGACTCGATAAAAGGCAATATAGAACCAATTATATATACTATCTACAGTGAATGCGGACAGTAAAGTGATGCCCTGGTATATTTCTGGCATACAGATGTACTCCAAGCGCTCACACAGTTTCTGACGTGAAGGACAAACGGATTTCCCAATCATTACAAGTGATGTAACACATCCAGTGTAGTCAGTCCCAAGCTGTTGTGGCGTTGTAGACGCGGTGCAGGGCAAATCGTGACAATCCAAATGTAAGAAATGAGGAAAATAAAACCTCAATAGAATGGTGCCAAAGAGGCCGTTACAGCAAATACAGTAGTATATAGCAATTTTTAAAAATACAGTAAGTCTCTGTATGTGGAAAACATAAAACGTCACAGAAAATTCCCATGATGCAAAGGGCATTACAGTTATTTACTGTAAAGGGAATTTGTAGTATTATACTGGGTGATATACAGTAAATAACTGTAGAAATTACAGAAATCTCTTAACAGTGTAGCCTACTAGCCGGGACAACTTCTTTATGTTTACAGACGTGACGAAATGACGCAGCGCCATGCTCAAATTTCCCGTGAAAACCTACCCGTACCACCGTTGTGAATCGGGTAAAGTAAGGCGATAGTTTTGAACACTGGCTGGTTATGTACTTCATCAAATATTGATTTCGGATAATTTTTAACCAAAAAAAAAAGTTACGGACTGCAGCTTTAAACAATATATATATCTATGTGTGTGTTCAGCTAATTGTCAGCCTGTATGCTTCTTGTATAAAAAAATTGTGAATATGCATATAAACAGCCTTTTAATTAATAGAGTAGAATAATCATGGCTGACAGTAAGACATGCAAACAAAAAAGAAAACCGAACTGGACACAAGTACATCTGTTACTTCTTGCCCAATTGGTTAATGAAAACAAGCATATAATCAAAGGAAAATTTGAAGTTGGGATAACCTCCAAAACCAAAGTTGATACCGTTTTAAAAGCACATTATCGTCAAATGTTTCTAAAATGTTTACGTGTCGAGGCAGATTTGCAGCAACTGCCTTTTTAGGACAGTTTGTGGTTTGGTCTTAGTGACTTGGGAACTTTTCACAGATTTAAATTTTTGCTCTAAGAGCATTTCACAAAGTGTTTTAGCACTAAAACTAGCTCCTAAATCTGTGAAACGTTAGGAGTAGTATCATGTTTGTCCATGTTTTATCTTTTTATCTTTGCCAAAAATAAAAGTTGTTAAATTTTCATTTGAAAACATTTTAAAACATTAATTAAAATGTTAAAGTGTGATATAAATATACATAAGGTGTATAGCTTTATTTTTTAATTGTTTTTTAAAATGATTTTTTTTTTTCAGAACGGAGACTTCAATCCTTTCATTAAAATGGTTTCAAGTTTGTTGTAATAAAGGATTTGTTCACTCAAATAACTTGTTCTTATTCTTTTAAGAGTCTGTTACTGAGAGTATGTTAAGAATGGTTACTGATAAGAATTATTGTTTAATATATACCGTGATATTTTCTGAGGCGATTTTCATACAGTGAAAATCTCATACCGTTACAACCCTACTCCAGAGATAGAAAAATATTTATGTTCTCACCACAAAGTTGTGTTGACTAGTAAGTTGACTAAAAATCGTAAAAAAAAAAAAAAAAAAAAAAAAAAAAAAATCGAGAGTCAGTCAAACGTTCCGAAAAAAATCGAGATTTTATTTTTTTGCCAAATCGTCCAGCTCTTATCTATTCTATAAGTTCAAAAATGATGCATTAAAATGAACATTTTAAGTTCTTTTTGCTGTTATCAGGAAAAAATGCAATGTGATCACTTAAGTTGCTGTTTTGATACCTACGACATTTTTCAGTCAGTATTAAATTACTGCAAGAACCACGAGTATCACTTTGTGGTGTATTTTTTAGGTTTGATAACTTGAAAAGTAAAGTAAACTTAAAAGTAACTTGAAAGCAAAATAGTTAGTAATCTGATTACTTTTTAAATGCAGTAATTGTTAATGTAATCAAATTGCAATTTTAAAGAAGTAACTAGTAATTCCTAGTAGATTACTTTTTTAAATAACCTACCCAACACTGTTGAGAACTAGCACTTGCAGTGTGAACACAGCCTTATATTTGGCACCAAATGTTTTTGAATATTAATACACTATCAAGCAACTTAAAAAAAAAAAAAAATCCCCTAAGAAATAATAATAAAAGTTAAATATAAAAAATACTAATGTTTACCAAGGCTGCATTTATTTGATCAATATGTAATATTTTAGTATTTTAATATGTAATTTATTCATTTTATGGCAAAGCTGAATTTTCAGGATTCTTTGATGAATAGAAAGTTAAAAAAACCAGCATTCATTTAAAACAGAAATTATTTGTAGCATTATAAACGTCTATACTGTCACTTTTGCTTAATTTAATGCATCCTTGCTGAATATAAATATTAATTTCCATTGCATCTGCATCAGCATTTTGTGACATGCAAATGATGCATTTAAAACAAGATCTAAACTATAAATAAAATCAGTCCCTGTTTCCTGGTGGTTGTGAAACAAAGTGAATGTACTCACCATATGACCAAACCGGTGATTACAGCAGCCCATGTGACACAGCAGGTGTTGGGCCTTTTGACTTCCTCATCCTCTTCCCTTCGACAGCAGCACAGGCAGGTCAGATATGCGGACAGCACCAGCAGACTCAAACCCAGACCCACCGCAGACACACAGGCCAGGAAGATCAGAGACTGCCAAACAGAGTCAGGCAAACATGGTGCAGATGGTCAAATCAAACAGGAAGTAGACCGATTCATCTGTCGTCAGTGTTGCAATTCAATAAAAGGTTTAATAACATTTTCTCAATCAGCCTTTTTTTTGTCTTTCTTTCCACAAGATCATCAGAAAAAAAAGAATACTTTCAGAGAATCAATCTTGAATTAATTGTGTTCTTTGAAACCTTTAAATATTACTGGAAAATATACAGATTTACTTTCAAACTAATGCTAATTTTCTGATCTACACTTGAATGTGGTACATAGTTATTTATTATTTGTGATGTTACCTATGAGGAAAGGCATTATGTGTTTTCCTGAATAGTCTATATGTAGAAACTGAAAAACAGAGATGACCGCATCTCTCAGAGATGACCGCATCTCTCAGAGAAGACTTATCTTGATGTTGTGCTTGTGTTCATGGCAGCTGTGGGTGGATAAATCGCATGATGGCTGTTATGAGGGCGAGCTGGGCCCCCATGCGCATCACCATGGCTACCCACATGGACTGAGGCTAAACAGAAACGTTCAGTCTTAGAGTTGAAACATCATGTGATGAAAGTAATGCACAACAGCTCTGGAGTCTTGTGATCCAGGGCTAACAGAGGGAGAGCCGGATATTAGATATAGATATATGAGATATTGGATCTATTATTAGCTGAAAAGGACTAGGCCTTCTGCTCATTTTAATGCAAAACAAATACTTCTCCACGCTTTCAAATTTTAAAGTCACATCAAAAGCCAAAAGAGTGGTTAAACCAATTGCAAAAATTTCACAATGAATAATCACAACATGCTCTTGGGAAATTCCGAGCAAAATTACTAAAATCACTAAAGGGTGGTGTGTAATTATTTTTAATGCTCAAACCACATAAGAACTTGAGGATTTATAGTCAAAACCAAAATAGCTGAATAACTTACTAAAAGGGCAAAAAAACAAAACAAAAAAACAACAACTTAGTGAAAAAGTATGTGAAAAAGCCTCTGAGCCCATGGAAATTTCACATGTGAAAACTTACTAATGTTGAGTTTTAGTAATGATTATTGCTAATGAAAATAATATTTAGGCCATGACTGTCAGTTACTTGTGAACTAAATCTGCTATAAAGGGGCAAGCTGTTTAAGTCAAGTGTTTGAAATGTTTGAAAGTGGACATAAATACATTTGCATGTCACTGTTTGTACAGGATAGGCTACTTTAGGTAAAAACTATAAATAACTGTAAATAATGTTCAGAAATTAATGCCATTGTTTTACAAGATATAAAAATAGTATGTCTGCATAGCTTTCCTCTTAAAAAGTTAACACGTGTGTAGCCTATTTTTATATTGTGCATTAGTATGTGTCACCACAAGTTATGTTTTTCTTAATTTTTATATACTGCATGGTATTTACAGTTGCTAAATAAATAAACACGGTTTATTGATCAGTAGTTTTTACTTTTAATACTCAAGTAGATTAAAAAAACAAGTGCTTTTCTATTTTTTTTTCTTCTCCTTAAGTAAACATTACAGTACTTTTTACTGGAGTAATAATTTACTAGGGTATCTGTACTTTTACTTAAGTGCTTGATTAATTTGTGTAGTTCATCCACCACTGTCTGCAATCAAAAGTCAGACATCTCACCAAGATCTCAAACATTTCTCATTATGTTTTTCTAAAAACTAGAAAACAATGCATGACAGTCATTACCAATTTAAAAAAAAATAAAAAGTTTGATCTCTATATTTGTCCCATGCATTGTTATCAGAGGAAGTTTAACTACATTAAACCAAACTTCCCTCCAGGGCTAAAGAAAACATGCAGAAGAAAGATGGAGGCCTATACATATACGTATGCAGGAAATGCATATTTCATACACACACACTTCATTACAAAAAAAAAGCATTGTGAAAGTACTATGGTATAGCGATGGCATCTGATTACTATATTCATCAAACAGACACTTTAAAACCATGATGACACTACTAACATACCATTTTTGGTACTTTTAAAGGTACATACTTAAAAGAGCACATCAAGGCCCCAAAGACACCTAAAAGATTGTGCGAATTTGTGTCAATGCTTTTGAAAATGTTATGCCACCAAAACTAAAACCACATATAATATTTGCACACTGGCATTTTCATCTGTGCAATGTCAACACATCTCTTGATATCACACACCCCTAAGATGGTATTGGAAATATGCTCAGAAGAACAATTCCTGAGATTGATTTCAAATAAGCACTAGCAAGGGAATTTAACCGAGAGAAAGATTTGACAAGCAGTTTATTTTAGAATGAGAGATGAAATAAATTTTTGTCGCCACTCTATTGATTTCCTCAAGTAACCCAGAGAAATGTGACCTTGAACAAGGCACGTAATATCCTTTCTGATATAAAAAAAAACCCCAGCAGAAATATCAGCTGAATCAATGAGCAAAATGTTCCTCTGGAGACAGTATTGTGTGCTAAGGTACAAATCACAGTGTAGAAACAGGGTCTCTTTAATGGAGATCTGACACACCACCACATACATCTGTGTTTACCAGATACTGCACATTTATAGAGTTCAGTGAACAGACATTTGTCTCACATTTTATCTCAGATCAAAGTCCCTAAATGCTTAAGCTACAAACTATATTCAATAATCAGAGTGTGGAATTCTTGTCTTAATGGTAATGAACTTGGATTATGTGAACAGATAAAGTACGCATATAGAGTACAAGTCATAGACGTCAGCTCCTGTTTGAGATAGTTGAGCGAAACCTTTGATCCATTACAAAATTACATTTCACACTCATTTCATTCTGCATGTTCCACTACTACAGCTACAAGAACAGGCCACTGCTGGGCAGGGGAGGCCGGGGCAAGTTGTCACATTGTTTACTGCCACAAATATTTACATATAGGTTTATCTTTAACGCAGCTTCTGTACAGACATACATCTTAAAAATGCTTTTGAACACTTCTTGGCCAGTAAAAGGAAAACAATGCATATGGGACATGTCACACTGCATGGCAAAAACTTGCTGTTCACTGACAGTGATTTGAAAAGATAGGATTTTTGTAAAAAGCCATCTACTGTACAACATGTATTTTGAGGTTTATTTAAAATGTAGCTTATGTCGGTGCCGATAGCCTCGTGGGCAACACGCCGACATAGCACTGTTGCACTTTGGGTGACCCGAGTTCATGTCACAACTCGCGGTCCTTTCCCAATCCTGTCCCCCCCTCTCTCTCACCTCATTTCCTCTCAATATGCACTGTCCTATCCTAATAAAAAGGCAAAAATGACAAAAAACAATAATAATAAAAAGTAGCCTATAATAAGGTATTAAATAGGTTTTCACATGAATTTAAAGAGCAAATAAATTATTAAAAGAGGGAAAAACAACCAATGAAACCAATACATTAAAAGTTATTTAAAAAAGCATCAAAACTAGTAAACTGGTTTTACACTGACATACAGACAAGAACCAAATATAAAAAATAATACAAATTTATTCATTCATATCAGGTTGGGGTAAGATGTCACAGTTTTAAATGTTATAAATGTATGCAAGTTATTAATTATAATATTTGCTGGGCAAAACAAGGCTTTGATATTTTGTACGTTAGTTTACTACTTTTATTTATTTGCAGTCTAATGAATTGCTTAACTCATAATGGTTTCCTTCATGGTGAAATTTATGCAGCTTATTAATTATAACTTTTGTTGGCTAAGACAGTGGTTTGACATCTCTGTATGCTATTTTATTTATTTATTTATTGGTAGATAAATGAGTAGCTCATTGTTTACTTCATACTGAAAAGTCTTAGGCTGTTTAATGGCCTGTTACATTGTGACAGTTTGCCCCGCAGTAACATGCTCCAATTGTGGTCAAGCCAGCTTGTGTTCATTGAACTCCATAACAGTGTAAATGGTCAATGGCTTCTTTTTGTTGTTGTTGTCGTCATGTTTTTGTGTCTATACAGAAACTCACTTTCAAAAATTGTAGTAAAAAGTAGTACATCTAGTCCTTCCCTGAGAACACGCTCAAATTTTAAGTTAATATCTACCTTCATTATAGTTGACTAAACTATGAATTTGTATCAGTTGTTTACTAAGCAGCTATAGCAGAAAATGATTTGACTAAATCATTAAAATGACTTTTAGTTTTCCCTCGGTCTCCCCTCCATAAACTATAAATCCAAACAACTCTCACCTGCCGATAGCTGGCGTCCTCCGGTTTAAAAGTGTTATCAACCGTCTGGAAGTTAAAATTAAGATGCGGGAAATTGTGCAGCCAGTAGGTCCACCATGGTGCAATGTAGTCCTGGCGCGATGAGGCCATCCCGGACGTGAAACTCAAAAACGCCGCTGATTTCTGGAGCGCTCCGGTAATCCTCACCGTTCACTCTAAAACACCAAACACAACGAAGATCCGCCACCAGTGATTGTGACACGATGACCAGACAGGGAAACACCGCGTAAAAGTATTTCCCCTGGCTCTTTTCGCTTAAAAGGATGCATAACACAAGAGTTGAATGTGTAAGTGCATGCAGAGTGATCAGCTGTGACCTCTCAAAGCCCCTGACACTGACTGACTCCACGCGCCTCTCCTGCGGCTGCGCACCGCGCGCGCGTCGACAGCACTGATCATCACTCCAGACAAGTTGTAAACTCATTTAAGCTCGATGTGTAAATAGCACTAAATGTGTGTAAATTCACAATGGAAAAAAGTGCTATAAAATGTGCTACTAAAAAGCTTACAGGTGCACACTGCTGTCAAATAAATCTCACACACAATATAATAAAGCAGAAAAAGACTGTAGTCCTTTTGTTCTCTTAAGAGATATTCAATTAAAATATGAATGCCTAATTCAAAGAAAAGCATCTGAGACATTTTTAGACAACATATATAAAGTGCCATTAGCTCTTTCACTCCTGTTCAATATTGACATCTGGTGGACAGAAAGGGCACTTCCCTCAAAAAATCGTCCTATTCCAGGCTTTATTGTTTTCAAACCTCTCCAAACCAAGGACCCCTGGCAGATTCATTTTTAATCACGTTTGAATGTAAAGTACTATACTACCCACAATTCTGAGACAAAATCCACCAATTAGAGAAGTTACTGTTACTGTGGAAACAGGGATGGTTTGAAACCAGTATTTGTGTTTGAATATTTAATATATGTATAATATATTGTATTTTTATAATGGTGTCAGAATTAGCGCGTTAA
Organism: Tor tambroides; assembly: GCA_021397915.2. Taxonomy (NCBI): domain Eukaryota; kingdom Metazoa; phylum Chordata; class Actinopteri; order Cypriniformes; family Cyprinidae; genus Tor; species Tor tambroides. The sequence continues at coordinate 19,989 of JAFVLL020017701.1, read as the reverse complement.
CGCATTCGATTATTTTTTTCTGATTAACGCGTTAAAAATATTTAACGCAATTAACGCAGGGGCGGGGCTAGGGTTGGCCACCCCATTCGCAACTGCTGCCTCTGTCTCTTTTTTCTTGAAAAGGATTGCGTTTATTTAGATGCAGAACGTCTTTATGACTACATCAGGAACGTTTCAGACGCGCTCTAACTTCGCCTCCGCGCCAGGCGCGAGTCAAACGAGCGCGGAAAAGACACTGTGCTCGTAGCGCTCGCTCTTCAAATACACGCACAAAGGTGCTGGCGCGCGCTGTAGCCTGTATCATTTCAAACAGCGAAAGAAACTACGTGCATGCAATGTCCTAGTTATGCCGTCAGTTAAGGCATGAAGTTACCAAAAGGCGATTAAAGCTGTCTTAAAATTGCGTGCATGCATGCAATATGTTATATATGCGTCACATTTAAGAACATGCCTTTGAAATGGTTTTAAAAACTGTCCTGAGGCACCCCAGCACTGTCTCCCTCATCTAAAACACCAGATTCAACTCGTCCACGCATTAGTAGAGACTTTAAGACCTGAAGTGGGTCAGAAAAGGTAAAGACAGTTGTGAGAAAATAAGACGCATGTCAGATCCGCGTCACGTTCAGCAGCAGCAGCTTTTAAAGCTATAGCAGGCAAGTAAGCTAATAACCAGCTGCTGTGATGGCTATTAATCCAAGAACCAAAGAAAAAAAAAGAGGAAATCAATAACTTTTATAGCTTTAATGGGTTCATCTATTAATTTAGAATTTAGTGTTTGGTAACTATTCATTTTCTGTATATTTCTGCAGAAGGGCACAGCTAGGTAAATATGTCATTTATTATAATGGGTTCATGTGAAGATTGTTTTAAGTTCACTTAAATTAGAAGTTAAGTCTAATAAATTTTAAAATTGATAGCTCTCAATTATACTGTAATGCTGAATGGCTACAGTCAATGGTTAAATAGTCAGGGGAAAAACTATTTTATAGAGACATCAGTAGTATTGATATCAGTGATGCTGGTCTTCAATCATAAAAAAGATGCCATTAAAGAAATATTAAAAATATATACTGTCTTTATGTTGTTTGTAAATTGTACATTTTGAAGATTGAATGTGAAATTATTGCAATATAAAAGTATATTTAAAAACTTTAATGTTAGGTGGAATTAATCGCGATTAATTTTAGAAAAATGTGCGATTAATTAGTTAATTTTTTTTTATCGATTGACAGCACTAATTTTTAGACTTATAATGACTGTTAAAAAAAATGAGAGAATAAACAGTAGTCAGGATAGTACTACATATAACTACATTACCCACAATCCTCAAACAAAATCCACCAATCAGAAAAGTTCTTATTACTGTGGAAACAAGAGTTGTTTAGTTTTTGTGTTTGAATATTTAATACATTTCTAATATATTGTATTTTTAGGTTACTTTAGGTGCTGAAGTCTTTCAGTAGACAAAAACTCCATAAAACAGTTTTAAAAGTTGTGAGTTATAAAAATGAGGTGATCAAGGACATTCATATAGTGTATGCCAATGTCAAGACTGTAAGTCTGTCTCTCACAGCCTTGTTTTTTTTTCTTTTTCTTTTTTTAATTAAATATGGTGTCTAACCTGACTAAGGTCTATACACAGAAGTTCTTAACAAAACTTTCACCTGAAATGAATTGAAGTTTATTGAAAGAACAGTACATAATGGAAACAAAAAAATACTTCAGGAGGGAGCAAGGCCAAAATATCACTGCTTAATCAATTACAGCACTGATTCACAGTACTTGATGAATAGCACATTGCACTACAAAAGAAGTCAAGTTCACAGTCTTGTACCTTTGTCTTGGAAAGTTATAAAATGTATAGAAAACATGAAATAGGCCAGCATTAATGAACTGAGGTTATTAAGCAAATATATAAACTATTTAATTTAAACTATTTAAATAATAATAAACCCAACATATCACTTTCTACACACTCCATATGTTATAAAATTCTAGGATACAGTAGATGTGGGTTGTAAATTATTTGTTGAGGCTGTGATCATGTACCGAGAGGTGGCAGTAGCACATTACAAGTCAAAGAGTGTAAAGATAAGACAAGTAAAATGAATGATCATGAAAAGATCTCCAACACCTCAGTGCACTGAGAAATTAACATTTGACTTATTTTTAATTAAAGGACACGTCCATAAAATGACAATCTGTTATTATATATGCATGCTATGAATCATAGAATCTCAAGTGTGCTGTTTCTGTGAGAGTTCAGCAATGCAGACATTGTGAAGAATGTAAGAAGTGTGTTGTGCTATCAGCTGTATATATATTGCATATTTGTTATATTTGGCACGTCGGGTTTCAAGGTCAATCGTGCAAACCTGCCATGCAGTTATTTTTGAGTACAGGTCTGATTGATTTTATTATCAATTACTCGTCTGACTGCGATGACCTTCCTGCATAACAATTCAAATATTAGGCACCGGCTGTACCAACAAGCTTCAGATGCTGTAAATATGCTGTAACTAAATATAACTAATTATTATGACCCACAACCTTTTGCTACACAAAACCAAGTTTGTCAACACGTATGCTGTAGCAGTTTTGGGATTCAAACAAGCTTTCAAATCTCATTTGCGTCATTTTTCTTTCTCAATTGCTCCCTCAATTGACATTATAAAATTATGACAATGTCCCAAGACACCACAGGACGAATTTGCATAATAAACATGTTCATAAAGGTTGTAGCTGACAATGACTCTGAGAGGAATTGTCTCCCCATCACCTGCCGTTATTACACATTAATCCTCCAATTCCTGAGCCAGCTGTGATGGTTTGCTTCTGATGTTCAAAACAACGTATAGTGATATTAAGCAGTCTTTCCTCTTTGGTTATTGCTTTTTGGGATTTGGAATCCTAAATCCCTCTGTGGTGCACCGAGTGACTAAGGCCTATACATATGAATGAAGATTTACACATCAGGCTCAAAGAGCTTGCGTTCAATCAGACACCACTGCTCACTATAGCTCCGAGGGCTGAGCTGAGGAGCAATATCCCACATTCAGAGCGGGGAGATTTTATTCTCCCTCAGACTTTGTTTTATTCTGATCTGCTTTCATTCATTGAGACATTTGTCTATCTGAAAATCCTTGACTAACTCATCTGTGCCATCATGAGTCATGGGAAAGCTAGCGTTTGTCTTTAATCATGGCTATTTTTGAGTACTTCTGCTAAAATCTTTAATTATAGGAATGAGGAAAGTGTACTGGACTCAGTCCTCTAAGAACTCCTTAGCAAACAACAGAGCACAAAATCTAAAAGGTAAATCTTTTACCCCAGTATTAGTACCTTAACAGCTTTATTGAAAGGTACCACACCGGTGACAGCTTTTGTACTTTTTTTTCCCTTAAAGTGTACCTGGACAGCAGTGTCGGTATAATGCACAACTAAGTAATTAATCCCTGTAATTGAATTACTTTTAAGGCATTACTCTTTCTGTAATTGAATTACAGTTACTCCTGATGTAATTGCATTAAATACTGTATAGACTATAGAACAAGTCTATATAAAGCAACAGTGGATTTCACATCAAAATGTAACATCTAATGTTAAAAAGTATGTTAATGTAACCTTCTCCCTTTAAATACTTTGGTCAGTTCAAGAATGAATTGTGCAATTTCATAGAATTTATTTTAAAGAATTAAAAGAGCAGTTTCATGTCTATCCTTGTATTGTTCAACTGGTAGAGGTTGATATGGGATTTACAAAGAAATTAGTAATAAGTAATGCAATACTTTTTAGAGAGAGTATAGTATAAGTAATCTAATTACATGGTTGAAGATGTAAGTAGTAGCTAGTTATTAATGACTTTTTTAGAGTAATTTACCCAACAGTACTGCATAGCCACCTAAAATACTTATACAAATGCATTGCAACACCTTCTGAACTACCTAGCATGCTTGAGTATCCGAAAAGCAACGCGCTAGCAATCACCTTAGCAATACTCAAGCAACCACAAAGCAAAATGTTAAAAACCCTTCTGACCTGCAGCAGCACGTCAACAGACTAGCAACTACTGTAGCTAGTCATACATAGGCAGCCACCCAAAAAACTTTAACAAATGCATAGCAACACCCTCTGAACTGCCCATAATGCTCAAATAATCACTTAGCAATACCCTAGTAAGTAGTAACCATGTAGAACTTACTTGTAACCACACAGCAACGTGCTGCACACATTGCACACGATTTTCTTACACTTGCATAGCCACACCTTGACAACCATTCACCGCACAACATTTAAAGCCATTGAATTGAATGTTCTTTTCACACTACATGTCATGTAATTATCAAAGTTTTAATGTAACGGTATGTAGAAAATGATCCTATGCCCCAAAAAGAGTGTTTCTCAACCTTTTTTGGCCACTATTCATTATCCAGGTCCTTTATTGCCTCCACCACCAATATATAAATAAACAAACAAACAAACAAATAAAGATTTATAGATAGATAGATAGATGTTCTTATTCCTCTATATCCTATAATAGAATTAAAAAGCATGTGAATTTGGCAGTGAATGCCAAATAACATTTTTGTTTCGACTAGACAGTTGAATATCACAACATTGTTAATAGAAATTATGTAAGTGTTAAACAAATGCAGCAGTTAGAAATTTGACATTCAGACTTTAATTAGGTAGCTTATCACAAACAGCTGCCAATCAATAATCAAGAAGCATTCTTATTAATATTTCCAATGAAAAATAAGAACAAGAAAAAGCTGAAGCATGATCTTAAATGTATTGTTTTAGCCATATCAGTTTAAATATCTTGTCTGGATGTTAGAAGCTAAGTTGCCGCTTGGGGCCACTTATTGTGCTTTTAGGGGTGCACTTCAACATTTACGTACTTTCAGGATTAGTTCAAGTCATTTTTCACTGTCTTGTATCAATTTGCAATCTCTAAAAGCATAGAGAGAGTGAACAAACTCCTTTTATGTTAATAGTAGCCTAGTTCAGTCTATTAACTACGCACATCATAAACCCGTCTTTTTAGGCAAGTACCAGATATGGGTATCATGTCATAAAATATTTTTAATACAACTTAATTTAAATTTAATGTGATCACAATTTAGTAATAGTAACAATAAAAACATTGTAAGTTTAAATGACTAATTAATCTTTAACTTCCGCGGTTATTCAAACTGTGAATACAAAAAGCAAGCAAAGAACATTTAAATGATCAAAGAACATTATCACTGACATTATCACTATCACTGAGTCTAGCGCGAGTTTAAGAACTAAAGAAAAAGAAATCTCCTGTTATAATCAGTGAAACTGTCTCTACACTGTAAAATTTTATGTAAAAGTTTATGATGACGAGAGAATTCGCGAGAGAGCAGAAATCAGCGTGCGCACTGAACACAACTCCGGCATTTCAGCGATGACTCATCTGAACGAGTCTGATTGGCCATTGCATTCATAAGCTTAACAGAATTGTGTGTGAATGGTTACTTAACACTGTAAAAATGCATAAAAAGAAATATGACACCACATTCGAGACTTTTCGTTTCATTTTCGCTTTATTTTCAACAGCTGTAATGTGTAATACGTTTTTTAGAAGGTTATCAGAAGGCTTATGAGGGCTATTTCTGTGTTTCAACCATTTGGCGCATATCTGGGGAGACGAAAGCTGAAAGCGTGGAGCAGTTTTCAGGAGTTTGGGGAGTGCAAAATAGAGAGGCTTTCATAGCCATGCGTCCTAAAAGAAATACAAGAAGACAGAGGAACATAAAGAGATCAAAAAGCGTCAGGACTAAAAAAGACAGTGAGTAATAAAGCATTTCGTGGATGGAAGAAGCTGAGAGCTTCTATGCACTTGATAACAGATTCCGAGTTTGTTTTCTTCTTTCGGATAGGCAAATAATTGCTTTATCACCATGGTTATGCCATAGCTTCGGCTTGTAGATGGCGTGTTTAGAGGGTCATAAAACACTAAAATACATTTTTAAAAATGTTAACAGAGATATTGGTGTTGGACATTGCAGAAGATAATGTTAGCATCAGTTTATTTTAATTTCAGGAGGAAATGTTTATTTTTTGCGCTATTTTTGTTTTCCAGTGTCATGAGAATCTTGCCTGAAGTAGTAGTTTATCTGGGTTACTTCTCACATACAGTTTTTTTTTTTTATACCTACTCTATCCACCTTAGCTTTCTGGTAAGAGTGGGTAGGGCTATTTGAAAATGTTATTTGTCTGGCTTCCGGTCTCATCCGCATCCAGCTATTTTTAGCTGTACAAAACAGCTCGTTTTGCTGCTTGAAATTGCAGATTGGTGTGTCTTACCATATTATTTTAATGTATTATTTCACTTATGAACACACTGATTTCTAGTGCAAACAGTTTTACTGTTTACTGCACGTTGTTATTCTTCTCATTATTTCACTACAGCGGCTATAAACGCCTTTGTCTTGTTGCATTGTGTCACTTTAGCAAAATCATTTGCTGAAGTCTATTGCAAATATAGATATTCATTCCTGTGTTTAGTTATGGTTGCAAACTCACAGTCAGTTGTTTTCGAGTGTTCACAGACTGGCTTTGACCATTCCAATATGAAAAATGGTACAGCGGCCCATAGAAACTTCTGCTAACGAGGTAGCCTAGCTATGTATGTACTTGGCTAAATATGGCTAAATATGTCAAAGCTTCTAGAACAGTGAATATAATTTAAAACACATTTAATCCAATACAAAACCTTTTTTATGTGGTATTTAGTTCTAATATTGTTCAGGAGTGAATTTAATCTTCTCTGTAACTTAGGGGGCATTTACAGGATACTGTTTATCAACTAAAATTTTCTTTTTTTGCATTTTTGCTGTTTATTTACACAACAATGTTATTTTGGGGACCTGGGGTGTATTCCAGAAAGCAGGTTATGTGACATACCCGGATATGTTTGAGGATAAGCAAGCGGATAACCTCAGCTTTCGGTTCCAAAATCGGAGGTAACTTTCAGAGTATGTAAGTAACCATAGCAACTTGCTCTCTGAAGATAACCTGCTCCAGAGCAGGTTATGTTCCAGGGTTAGTTCACTTCAGCGCTATCAGCGCATGCGTGATCTACTGACGAGCCTTCAGTGGGCGTGACAGATAGCACATTATATAATATTACATTTTGTAATATAGCCTATTATATATATATATATATATATATATATATATATATATATATAGATAGATAGATAGATAGATAGACATAGATATAAAGCGCTAATATAAGTAATAAATAAGGTTATTATTCTATTAAGATATTATTCTAATATGGTGGTTGTTATATTTATTTTATTGGCATATATAACAGTTATCTGTATAAATTATAAAACACTATGACAAGGTAATGTTTAATTTATTATATATATTTATTACATTTTATATTATCACCTCACACATGGATTGGAATTTTCTATAATGTATTTCTATAATAAGAATAATATCTGATATGACTTAATATATAATTAGCATCAAACAAAAAATATAAGTCATATTCTCAAGGATTAAAGATTTAATGGGAAAATAAATTATTTAACAACCATCAATTAGGTGGCGATATGCACTAAGTATGTACACGACCATTGAACCAAAGAAGAAGAAAGAAACAGCATGGCGCGCTTTTTCTTAGCGTCCGTTTCCATAGTGACTCGTCGATTCGTCGCTCTGTTGAGAATGTCTTGAGTCTTAACCAGGAACATACTCTGAGTTGAATGAACTTACTCCCAGATGCGTTTTTGGAACCACATACCTCAGGTAAGCAAGGTTTGGGGTTAATCAACCGAGAGTTCAGGGTTTAGCTGACGGTAAGTTAACCGTGCTTTCTGGAATACACCCCTGAAAATGCAAAACTTTTGAAAACATGTTTCCAAGTGCAAGTTTTTGAAAATGCTCGTGTATTATTGTATATGTTCGCGTAGTGTTTCTTTACAATGTTACATCGCGAACTACTGGCCTGGCATGCATAATACAGTGCTGAAGTCATTTTCACAGATCCCTGTGAAAGGGGTTTGACAACGTTGTCATCAGTGCAGAAAAAATACAAAAGACAAACTTTTCCGTTTTTAGTACATTGTTGCCGTGTAAACATAATGGTAAAACCCTCACAGCATTTCTTTGACCTTCTGTTATTTTAAATGTGTTTTTGCATTGGAAACTCTTTTTCTCTTCCTCAATTGATTTTTACCTATAATGTGTGTTACTAAACTATTGATCTTTTGTTTTGTTCCCCTTTACCATTACAAGGATAATTCATTTGCTTAGTGGAACATGGTGACTGAGAGGTCTAGTTTGTGCACTGCAGGAGGGAAAAAGAAATCCTGGGGTTCCTTTGTTTGGCAACCCTTAGACCTTGAGAAAAAAGCACTATACAACTGCAGTGCGAGCAAATAAACTGGTGAACTTGCATTCAGATGAAATTCAACATATATGGTCGACAGGCAATCAGTGTGAACTCTCAACAGCCTGGAGACTGAACAATAACAGCAGTGATCCCTTTGAATGGACTGTTAAACTGACTAATGTTTTGGAGTGAGTAAATGGGAACAGTGTTCGTCAGCTTGGTCTGGATTTATTTATTTTTTCCTGCTTCAGATGTGTGACTGAAAATGTGTATGGTTGTCTGAAACAAGATTACAGCAGCAGGTTGAACTGAATTGGGCCAAATATGTGCTTGTGAAACGTATCATTGCAATCTGTGGTTTACAGTGATAATTGTCTGAACACTGTATCGATCTGTTGGAATGATGAAGAGAGAGAGCCAAACAAAGCAGGTTTGGAGGAACTCTCCAAAGACATCTTTGCACAATAACTGTTTTCTTTTATGTACCACTTGTATTTCTGAGGACACAGAGACGATCTGAACAGAGAGCAGAGATAAAGCACAAGCTTTGGGCTTATTGCCTGGTTTGAGAGGAGATTCTTACACTGATCGCAGTGCGAGCTGCACACCTACCAAAGACAAGAGGGAACAGAACAAAGAACACTGCAGCTTAAAGACTGATTATGGTTTCTGTTAGCAGCTCAAGATAAAAGCTTATTCCATAGCTAGGGCCCATAACTGGCAAAAGGTAATTTTATAGCATAGCAGTTTCATAGTACAAGTCAGAGTGAGTCTGTTAGTGAGTGTTGCGCAAAACTCAGAATTTAACCATGGGCTTCTTTTCAGTTTATGAGTTAACTATAACGATAACTATAAAGTTTTAATAATCATTCTAATTCTATGAGAATAGGGGAAGCCAACACTGCAACCAACGATAACAAGACAGAGCAACAATATCACTGGAATCACTTTCAAAACATTTTTTCCACCTGATGAATGATAATAGCGTTGGCTAACAAAATCCACAATACTTTAAAGAGCACAAGCATTTAAAAGTGGCAGATGACAAAGCTTAATCATGCTTATAGTGAACAGAATGACTAATTATATATATATATATATATTTCCTTATTGGTAGACATTATTAGTCAGAATTAATAATCGTTATCACTGATACAAAAAAATATACATACACCTACTCATATGTATATTTCCAAAACAATAGGTTTAAATTAATTTTAATTATTTGATTATTATTTAATGTTATTTAATATAGTATGATATAAATAATGAAGAAATGAAATTCTGTATCACATAATATTGTTTTTGGAAATACCCCATATATTTTGTGTATAGTATGTTTTTAATACTGGGGGATACATATTAAAAATAAATAAATAAATAAATAAATAAATAAATGTACTATTAAAAAACAACCTTTAAATTCCTTTGAATTTTATTTATTTTGAACAGTATTAATAGAGCTCAATCAGAGTTGCAGCTCTGCATCCTGTTTGAGATGCCTTTAACTTATTGTAAATTCAGAAATAGAATAGGAGTATAAAGGCACTCTAAATTCTTAATGGTGCACAGCACTGTAAATCACCTGAGAATGCACGTTATACTCAATACTGGTCATTTATTAAAAAAAACGTACAGTATCTAAAATTGCTATCTTCTTGGAGTGAGAAATAAGAACACAATTCTGAAGATGTGAAGTGAAAGACCTTGATAATGTAATATTTCAAATATTGAATGTTATATGAGATTTCAGTCTGTACCTTAGAGACCAAAGCCTCGGCTGCAGTTCTATTATGATCTTAATCCTAACTCGGCCTTCCTGAGTATTACTCCTGTTGATTATTCTATTTCCAGTGCTAGACTCTTTGCAGAATCACAGATTGAACCACCGCCAAGGTCCCCTGACTGTAAAGTGCCAGCAAACAAGTGGTGCATTTCAATGTTCTCGCAGACTCTGTATAAGAGAGCGATTGCGTTATAGATTTTGGTCAGTGTTGTCTCAGACACTTTACAGTCAAATTGAGGAAGGTAAAACAGTCTTGCTTTCTCAGTGGAAACACATTGTCTTCTGTGCAGATGACATCCATTAGAGGTGATGACTTGACCATTCGTGAAGGACAGGGACTTTGAATCAACTTCTTGTTAGTGTATTTTTATCTGTGAGTGATAAGGACAGATGAAGAAGTGACTGAAATATGACAAATGATATCAGGGACCTACATAGTGAAACTGAATACCTTGGTTAGGTGTGTGAAGGATGGGCCGCCACCTTAAACGTGAGGAACAAAAGAAGTAAACATTTTTTAACACATTTTATATTTTAATTCCTGCAGCATTGGCCATTCTTAAATCTGCTGATATTATTCAACGGCTTTTAATCGCTGAATTTTAAGTAGTTTATCCACATTTAAAATGCAATGAATTGTATAATTAAAATAGCTTAGAATGTAAATCAGTGGGCTGGAAAGGCAGTAGGTAATTAAACAGTTTTCCTAGTGGAATAAAGTCCAATTGTCTCAGAAAAAAAGTGAAGAAAAATCTGTTGAACAGAAAGAAAACATGTTTTGGTGTGTTTCTTGGTGCATAATTTGAGTCAGTAAAAAAGCTTGCATATGCAACTACAGTTATCTAGTAAAATCATCATCTTATCATTATTGTAATGATTTTAAAGATTCACTTTTGATGCATGTAATTTTTTCCTCATTAAAAAGTCCCTAAGGAAATGAATAGAACTTTTGAAAAATATGTGAGCGTACGTAATTTTAAACATGAGATGAAGACAGTCATCTCAGTAGCAAAAGCTGTTTTATTATACTTGGAGCGGGTTCCTCAAAGGGACTTTAATATTGAGACCATGTGACCAGTCGAAGACTAGTTTGTTCTTGGTAACCTGTTTGATTTACTGGCATAACAAACGTCACTCTAGAGTATTATACACAATCAGTTTTTCAAGTGCTGTAATGTTTGCAGTTTGATGGAGTTTCTGTGAGCTTCATGTGGTTTTAGCTGCTTTGTGGCCTGAAGTTGCAATTAAGATTTAGCAGATGGAAGCCTCACAATTAGTTGGGGGTGGTAATCAATTTCTGCCATTTACTAAGGACTGGAATGCTGCCATGGAGAGAAAAGCCTGCGTTTCGTGCAAGAACCGTAACGTGATATCAGTGCTGCTCCACTTCAGTTTGTGGAGCTGTGCATGTGAACCATTTCTGAGAGCTCTTGCACCGCACAAACCTCCAAACGAAATGCATTACCCATACAAGCATCTTAGAGCCACTTGTCGTACCCCTGAGATACAATCTGAGGCGAAACAATCTAATGGACATTGGATGTGTTTTTTTTTTTGTTTACTAAAACCGTGTTTATTGGAATAGCCAATTAAACGTGTATTATCAAACTGTAACAACATATGCTTTCGTGTTCATTGCTGTGCATTCAGCATATTGATTTCCAATTACACCATTTACAGGATGAGTATTGCCCAAGTAAAGGATCTTATCTGATGTTATCTGAGGCACATATGGCATGTGAATTGTGCATGCTTGCATCTGTGTGTCCACTGTTGATGAGCAGATGTTTATGCTGATGAGAAGAGCTTTGGGAACGTGGCTAGCTCTGCTCTAGATGAGATGAGATTGGCATGGCTTTCTCAGCCCTCCGCTCACGGCTCTTGTGGGCCACATGATGCCGCAGACAAGAGTGTGTCAGCACTGAATGCTATGGCGGTGTGAATGAGAGAGTGCAAGATGAATGGGTGCCCACCGAGGAGTTGGTTTTCACCTTGAACATCTCATCATTCTTCCTGACTAATCGTCTGTGCTGCTTTGCGCAGGAAGAGCCAGGTGGCGCTTATTCAATGACACGGGATATGTCAGGAGTCGACCACGCATACATCACCCGCCATCAGTTTAACGGGCCTCTGCGTGCTCCTACACCCCCTGAAGTGGCACACCAGATACCTTTGAAGGGGAGTCATTGTATCTCCAAGACAGCTCTTTACTGACCAATCCAAAAATGTTGGCTGGCAAATTTAGCAACAATTGTATCTTTCTTTTTGCCTTGTACAGAAGAAGTAACAGTATTCATATTGTAAGATGTAGGCTTCTGACTTTGATGAACTGTACAGAAGAAATGAATCAGAGAAGATTTCCACATCAAAGAAGGTGGAGCTGAAGAGGACACCTACCTATTATCAAAATCTCTTTAAGGCAAGTCATTTCACTCGGCAGCCATCTTTGAAATGCCTTTTGGGCAGCTATTTCAGTACAGCTATTTAAACGAGCATGGCTTGCAGTGTCTAAGTTAAAATATTGTGTGTGAAATCATGAAATAATACATTAAAATAATGTGTGCTCTTATCATTGTGGACAAAATCCCCTGAACTTCACCCTGATCGGGAGCTGTATGTAGCATATGTGCCCTCATCTGTCATCTAGCCACTCATTAAACTATGACAGGTGAGTTAATGTAAAAAGACGGCCATTGTGACAAAGTGATACAACTATGACACCATGTGCTTTTAACAACCATTTTCAAGGAGTTTCCAACAGCTGCTGCGGTGATGTAAACTGACGTAAACAGATGAAAACTGTTGAAAGACAGAGGTAAGGTGGCTGTATATATATATTTACTATCATGCTAATTAAGTTTAGTATTTGAAAGTGTTCCACCTGTGCTGAATTAGTTGATTATCAGAACAAGCTCCTCCTGAACTTTGGTAAAAAAATCTGCATTTAAAGTGTTACTCCACCCCGAAATGAAAATTTTGTCATTAATCACTTACCCCCATGTTGTTCCAAACCCGTGAAAGCTTTGTTCGTCTTTGGAACACAATTTAAGATATTTTGGATGAAAACTGGGAGGCTTGTGGCTGTGCCATTGACTGCCAAAGAATTAAAACTGTCAAGGCCCAGAAAAGTACGAAAGACATCGTCAAAATAGTCCATCTGCCATTAGTGGTTCATCCGTAACATTATGAAGCTAAGAGAATACTTTTTGTACGCAAAGAAAACAAAATTAATGAATTTATTCAACAATCCATCTCCTCCGCGTCACCGTAGCGGCATTTTTGAGAGTATCCACTGGACGCAAACTGTGTACGCTGTTCTGTGTCAGCCGTGCCACAAGTATACGCTGTTTTCATTCAAATCAAAGCGTAAATAAACGTAGAAGATGTATCCGTGTGGTGCGGCTGACAACTCTAAAAAAAATTAAATTTTACTCTATAATACTGATTTTACTGCATAATACTGCAAAACAGTATGTTTTAAGAGATAAAAAGTATGTATTACCATATAATGTTTATGGTGAAATTCAATAATAAATTCATCGCAAAAAATAAATAAATTAATTAAACTTCACAGTAGTTGTTAAAAAGAAACTAGTCTAAAATATGGTAAATGTTGTTGAACCCAGTAAGGATTTTTGTGTTTATTTTATTTGGTCACTGAGCTGGAATAAAACACATTACTTACATGAGCACCAAGGCTTAACTTGCATGAAATGTGCACAAACTACTAGGCCATGCATCCAACCTCATACATTCACACTGAGAGAAAAATATGCATTTCTCCTCACATGCTTCAACTTCTGTTTAATTTGTTTCTTCCTTCATCTTCTTTGAATCTGCATTCAGCAAGAAGAGATAAAGCCAAGACTGGAATGGACATAGTCAAAGCATTCATGGCGACTGTACGGCACCTGAAATACCACCTGAAACCATCATTGGTATTCCAGAGGGACTGAAAATGGTTTTCTGCAGGCCATCTCTGGTGGTCTCTCAAATTTTTTATTTTTTTTTCTCCCTTTTCTATTCTTCATTCTATCAGTTTGAGAGCAGGGGAGGCGGGGAGGAAGTGTGCTTAAAGGGAAATCCTCTCTGCTTTGTGGCAGAAGTCACAGACTCAGGCTGGCTGACGGAATGACAGGACAAAGCAGATATCCAGAGCGTGTCCCTTACCACGGCAATTGCAGCAACTTCGCGCACTCCGTGTCATCGCATTTGCGAGTGCAGCGTGGTGTGACAGTAGAAAGATGAGTGTCTGAGGTGTCTACCTTTTTTTCCAATCATACAGCAGATAGGGTGAATACAAAGCTCTGCAGAGTCTGAAATCCAGACAGAGTGAAACTAGCAAATTTGAGCTTGGGAGAGCAGAAGGTAATGTTTTCCCCCCGAAGACTCTGAGGCTAACTTATCTCAGGCAATAAAATTGATAGAACCCAGACCAACCCCCACCGCTACCAGTATGGGCAGCAGTGATTTCTTCTAAAGTTGTCTAAACTCAGCAAGACTTTATTACAATGAGCAGTTTGGTCTTGAAGGCCAATGTGTGAACTGCAACGTAGCTGATACACTTTTTGGCAGGGCACTTTGGGTTTGAGCAAGTGTGGAGTGCTGATAACAGGCATAGTAGCTGCCAATCGCAGATTGTACGATTAATCCAGATGAAAAGCTAACTTTGGACGGTTGTGAATGGTGTAGAACGAGGCCTCAGTCGGTTGGAGGCGATAGTCTAAGCCTCCAATCTCAACTGGTGGGTTGTGATAGCGACAGCAGTGATAAACAGTGCTACATGCTAATAATTCAAATAAATAATATACAAATCAAACGCGAATTATAAAACTCTGACACACAGAAGTGAAGCCACAAGTGTCCCACTGATTTGCACAGGCGATTTTGGTTGTTGTCCATCCTGAAGCAAAACCAGTTGACAACCACTGGTCTAATGTATAATTCTAATGTTCCTCATTAATTATACAAGTCTAATTGCCAGGAATCACTTGAATGTGTGGTTAGCATGCTTAAAAACACATCATGTTCTGTCAAGGTTGTGGGACTACTTCTACTGAAATTTTAATTCACATCCCCCTGTCCACCCACCACCTGTTTTTCCCATCTTTACGCCTGTTCATGAAGTGCATCATTTACTTGTAGCGAATGATTTCCGCAGCTTAATAAGATCTGACTTCTGTTGACATAAAAGTTTAGAGTTTATGCAAATACAGCTGGCAGGGACAGGAAGCGCAGGAGGTTTGCCATCCCTCAAAGCATCCGCAACCTTGTGTTTTCACAATATGTTTTTAACCATCATCGGCTCCTTGTGACAAGACCAGGTACAGCTTCAAAACAGAGAGAGAGAGAACTGAATGAGTGTTTCTGATGAAAATAATGTTGTCCCCAGCCGGTTTGTGCTGGTGTAGTCTCTCAGATGGCACACCACCCACAGTCCATTCACTGACCAGCTAATGCACATTGCATGCAAAAATCTATTCCAAGAACCAGAACCCAATCAGCATTGAGTAAATGAGCATTACTAAAATTTCTCTCAGTCTGACTGTAATAACAGTAACTGGATTTAAGACAGGAATGTTAAAGTTATATTAATCTAGACTTCCTCTTTCAACAGGCAGTACATCAATACACTGAGGAAATCTGCAACTTGTTAAAGACTTCTAAAAGAAGATGGGTCGATAAAATAAACACTTTTGAGATAGAAATATTCTTTGAATTTGGAATCTGCAATGGTTAGTGGCAAAGGTTTGAGGCACTTTGTTGTAGTAGCAAGACAGCATATTTCATTATGTATACTTTAATATTTTTGTGAAATAACAAGGATGTATAACTTTCGAATGGATACATTGTTCTCTGTATAAGCCAACACAAAAACTGGCTGACCAGAAGGTCTCTTCCTGTCTAAAGCCCTATTCGGATGGTAATTTTTTCTCATGTGTATGTCTGTAAAAATAAATTTACATGGCACCTCAGTGATAAAACTCTTGGATTCGGATGGTGATTTATTCATAGTGGAGAAGCGAGTTCTGTGATCCTACGAACCTGGGAAGGTGCTGCTCACGAGGCCAGCATGATTGTCAGCCGTAAATAAAATCATCATATGCTTGGAATGAGAATACATTCATATTTAATAATATCCTATTTATTATTTGATTATTTAAATCTCCTGTTTAAAAATAGGAAAATAGACATGCTATATTTGAAATGTTTTTTTTTGTCTTGCATTTTTATTTCTCAAAATGATGAATGTCATTAAAAATGTGGAGATTAGGAGAAATAAGTTAATGCAACCTCTTACATAAGGCAAACATAAAGCTGTTTTATATTTTTATGTATGTAATTGTAGGTCTATATAACACATATTTTAAAATTATATTACATATCTGTTGCTGCCATAATAATGACCCATTTCATTATATGCTTTTATATATCATATTACATTATATATCTCTTTCTTCTTATGAAATTGTTAAATATTGTTCTTGTAAATACTTTCTAGCTACCATACAGCGTTTCGTCAAAAAGGATTTAAACATTGAATTTTGAATCGATTTCTTCTTGTAAACTCAGAGATGTGGATTCGGACGGCAATTAAATTACCACACGACCTTGGTGTTTGTCAAAAAGATAATTCGGCCGTGGATTTTTACGTGCATGGTGGGAGAAAAACATTGGCATTCTGGATTCAGACGGCAATAAAATCACCAACAAACTATCACCTGTAAATGCTGAAAATCGCTTATAGCTTTAGCTTTAGTAGCAAAAGGCTTTAGTAGCAAAAAGTTACAATACGTTGGTCACAAGGGAAAATCTCTGGCTTTGAGATTAGTTGGGGTGTGGTGCTAGTCTAGATGGTATACCAACATTTTTACCGGTGAAGGTGTTCAACCAGCACCCAAAATGCAACACATGCTGGTAAGTAGTTACATTAGTCTTTTCAGTAGGCCTATAGGTCAAGGGTGACCAATCCTGCTCCTAAAGGATCAACGTCCAGCAGAGTTTAATGCCAACCTGCTCCAGAACACCTGCCTGGAAGTTTCCAGTAATTCTGGAGACCTTGATGAGCTGGTACAGGTGTGTTTAATTAGGGTTGGAGCTAAACTCTGCAGGAAAATAGCCCTCCAGGACCAGAGCTGGACAATAAACTAGAGAGAGGCCTTGGCAAGTTTTGCACTTAGACATAAGGTAAGGCATACAAACAAACATATTCAGGGTTGAGTTGGAATAAAGCCTGAGCTCTGAGAGCATTCATTATCGAACAAAGCGAATGGCGCTTTAATGAGATTACTCCCGTAGACTACGCTCCAGAGACAAAGCAATCTCTGCATCGGTTGTCTTGTTTACAGCTAATGGTAACATTTCACAGCCCTTTCAGTCGGACAGCTCCAGTGCATTATTGTAGTAATCGATCAGGGCCTCGGCACACGCATGAAAGGCCCATTCATCGCTCCTGGACCACCCGCTTTCGCTCACACGTCACAACAACCCACCTCTCAGCGTTTAAAGAACTGAAAAACAAGCCTGTCCATGCTGTGTTAACACGGTACGTATCATTTTCTTCTCACCTTGGGAGTGACGGTTTGACAGCTGTCTGTCGATTTGATGTCAGGGGCAGCCTCTGATATGCCGCTGTCAGGATCTCTGTGGCGGCCCCATCAGGCCTGCCAGGGGTCGTTGTGGTCAGGTGAAAGTGTGCCATGGAAAAGTTAGGCCCGGAGCAACACTCTCATTTTGATTAATGGACCTCTCTGTACCCCTGAGTGAGCAATTATCAGAGGATCGGCACACTCGTTCATCACTGTAACAGAAAAGCAGCACGGCCCATGCTGCGAAACCGTACCCAACCAGCAGCACTGCACCTTACACCACCACCCCACCGGTTCAAGCCAAAAGAAGAGCGGTGCCCAGCTGAGGAGGTAGAGGGGAGTTTAGTGGAGTGGAAAGCAGAGTAGATAAGGTTTCCCTCGAGGAATAACTCGGCAGCCTCTTGGATTTGCTCTCTGGCTGCGGCGTGGGCTAATAATCAAGCCTCCTGCTTTCATCTGCACTGGCGAACGTGATGGTCCA
Organism: Tor tambroides; assembly: GCA_021397915.2. NCBI lineage: Eukaryota > Metazoa > Chordata > Actinopteri > Cypriniformes > Cyprinidae > Tor > Tor tambroides. Next base: position 1,753 of record JAFVLL020017701.1, on the reverse strand, counting down.
CACCTTGTTTCAGAATACCAAAATGCAAATGTCTACATGATGCAACAGTCCATTAGTGCAATGTGCTTCCCGACACACTAGGTTTGGGTTACGCTGCAACCTACTTCACAAATAATCATTTTCACAGGGCGTGCAACAAAATGAGTCAGTTTGTGCCAATATGCAATGGCTGTCCTCAAGACTGTTTGGCTCTGATACTGTCACATTGTGAAAAAGCTCATTATGTTAATCTGCTCATCTATTGAGAACATCTGGCAGATGACATGCATCTTTTACTCACTCTGCCAAACATATTGACATTAAATGCATTATTACATTATAAGTCAGCAATCAAATTCGCACTGACACATGGTCAATATGTAATTTGCAGATGTATTATTCCTCTGGCCGAGTAACACATCATCGATGAGCCGTTTTAATAGGTTCACTTAGGCGGACCTCGGTAATTCGCTCAGACTTATCCATTGTCTCATAGCAATGGTTCAATCTGATTGGCTGACTTTCTTCTGGGAGTAAATGCACTTGGGTTTTTTTTTTTTTTTGGTCCACCTGGAAATAAAGATATGTTTACAAAGTGCTGGTTTGATGCATCCCATTAATCACTGGATTTGGCTTGGGTATCTTTTTTCTTGAGTTTTGTTTTGAAGCATTTATCAGAAAAGTAGCTAGATATCCATAAGCACAAGTGTGTATTCTGTATTGCTTTGAGCTTCTGTACTTACTGGAGGTGCAGATATCCTAACCACAGAGTCTATGCATGATTTCCTCCATTTTTTTCAGAATTATTTGTTGGTTAGAAATCGAAACAGGGAAAATATGTTTTATGATTGACCAGCAGTGCCCTTGAGCTATCAGGAAACCATCAAATGTAATAGTCATTATAAATTTCCAGTCTTTAGTATTTGCCAATTTGAATACGTTTTCATTTTCCTGAGTTCTCCATAGTGGACGTGATCAAGTTTCAACATCTAGCTGATCTCAGCGTATACATGAAAACAAGACAAATGAGACTGCTCCTCTTAAACAAGACACTATAAAGAATATAAATCACCTATAAAAACTTTGTGTTTTTTAAATGATGATTGGATGGTAAGAAAAAAAACTGCATGTTTTCACTTAATTATTTGTGAGAATCTGTTTTCATTACTGTCCCTCTTTACCTTAACATGTTATAAAAAGCGCTACAGTAGTTTCAGGGAAAGTTTAATGGATTGTGATCATTAATCATCATACTAATATGAGCTAACTTGGCATAAACCATATCATATGACTGTTAGAGATTAAATTTTTCTTGAAAGTTGAATTGGCTCTGCTTTAGCACAGACATGAGATGCATAGCCTATGTAGTAGTGGTTTTACATGGTTTCTAGCTGGAACAAACAAGTGATTTACATTATGCACTGTTCCTCATTTTCACACTCCCTTTATGGATGAAGCACAGACACCATAATATTTTCAGCTGGAAAAAAAAATCGAATGAACAAGGCTTGATAAATGTAATGACTTAGATGATTAATTTGAAGAGGATGAAAATTAATTACTCGCTGCCTCCTAGTGGGACCACTCTCAGAAATATAGTTTTATTAGTAAACCTCCTCAGCCTGTTGGAACGAAGTGTGCCATCATCATTTCTAATCCCTAGACCCGATGATTTACCTGCTATTTACCTCTAACTATTAGTCAATTACTACACTGTCTTGTGGACCAGACCTCTGAGTTAATGGGTTTGGAGGAAGGCCAGGGTGTGATTTCT
>JAFVLL020017700.1:0-15233 GCA_021397915.2 Tor tambroides | reverse complement strand
TAAATATGACTCTTTTATATTTATATATATATATATATATATATATATATATATATACAGGTTATGTTTTCTAGGTAATTGTATTAAATCTGTTAATATTGGAATGCATCTTAAAAAATATTATTACATGACTTTAAAAACATTTAAAAAGGTGGAACATTATAATTTAATTTCTTTATTTTCCCCATCTAAATAGTGAAAGACCTGAACATGGCTTCTAAAACTCAAATACTGCTACTGCTAGTGGCTGTAATGGTTGCAAGCTATGGTCTTACCAACGGCGAAGCCAATAGCACCAATTCTACTGCAGGATCTCTTTCACCTGTGGGGATCATGGGGCTGCCAGGACTTCTGATCTACACGATCATCTCCTCTGCGGTTCTCAAACTCTTCCAGCTAATGTGATCATCAACTCTTTCTGTTTGTCAACCAGCTGAAACCTCCGGGATGCTCCTGTGATAGTGACTGCACAAGTTTCTAGCATTTTTATGTTAGCCTTTGTCAGATTACTGATTGTTTTGCCTATACTTGCTGCTTTGAAAACTATCTGCATGCTCTTATATATATATATATATATATATATATGCATGATCGTATGAAGACTTCATATGAAGAATAAAGACTAAAACACTTTTATTGACTTTGCTGATATTTCTAAACAACCTTCCACCTGCAGAACAGGTTAAGGACAGATGTTTATATCTAATTATTAGAAAGGATATGCATGTGTCGTATAGGGGTGGGCAGTAATTTTATTTCATATTTCATGATAATGATACATCACAATAGGCAAATATCGTTGTTATTATGCCAAATTTTAGATTCCATTGAATTTTCACTATTTTCGATACAAATTTTGATATCACAGAACAAATTAATACTAGCCTAACTAATATGAGTAAAAAAATGCTTATTAAAGACAAACAATCAGCAATAACATAAGAACAAAGAAGCTAATTACAAACAATAAGACAAATCAAAATAAAGAGTATTTTTTCAGCTAGGTCTACCTAACAGAAGTGAGTAATACTACAGAAACTGAGAAAACTAATCAAATGTGTAAAAAAAAACCTGCATAGTCCTCACTGTATAAATTAAACATACATTGATTCTTATTAAAACTAGAAAAGCTATTGAAAGAGAACTCGGTTCAGTACTGACGCTGCGTGTCAGATGGGTTTCTGTGCGCCACTTCGGATGTGTGTGCACAGAAAACAGTGTCAGACAGTGTTCAAGTACCGAACTGACTTCACTTTTGGGTCTATTGTGCTTGAACAGTTTAAAATCGCTTGAATTTTTCAACTGGCAAGGCTTAAAAATGCATGCAAAATGAACTTTATGCAAAGCTTCTTAAAGACTGATTGATCTGTCCAAATATGACTTGTGCCAACCTTAAGGAAAGAGAATAAACATGATGAACAGGATACAGCAGAAGTCAAACAGAATACCCAACTCAAAAGTTACATAACTTACACAAGCCTGGTATCACTCTGAAATGGCACGACTCAAAAATAAAGCTCTTACCTGCAAGGCAGTGTACTAAAAGACAGAATTGCCATTCTTAGATGTGCCAGCTTGAAACAGCTTGAAATATGAAAACAACAAAATACAGAGTACAAATATTATAGTATAATATAAATCAGGTTTACGATTTTGGAAAGGATATTATGAAGACAGAAAATATGTGAATGACAGAAGGGAAGCAAAGCTGATAAATGTTTTGGTAAAGCAAGTATTTGCTCTACAAGTGTCTGCACAGAACAAACTAGTTATCGGATGTTAGACTTGCATGACTGCATTTATTGCCAGCTGATTATCAACCAGTAGACTAATGCATCAAATGTACACACATAATACAAATAACCATTACCACATCCTAGAACAGGCATAAAAACTGAGATATACTTTGGGCTTAAGCATAGATAGAGTACACTGGAAAGCGAATGTGAGGATAAGATGGAGACAGTAATAACAGACACCTGCATTGTGTAAGGGGGTTAAGAGTGTCCTGCAATTCTAGTTTATACCAGTGCAAAGACATTTTTATTGGTCATAACTTCTGGAGAGAAATAGCACAGGCACTAGGAGGAAAATTTCTAGTGTGGATATGTCCACCACACTATCAAATGGAGTATACCTTGAAAGGCTAAATGTTTGTGTCAAAACTGAAGTATATTTTGGGCTTTGTATTAGCCTATTTTAATCTATGCTTTATTTATATTCTGACCCAAGAAGAGCTTTAAGGTAGTAATGACCATAACAAAACCTGGAGGAAGCATTACACTGTTAGATGTCGCTGTAGATTTAGCAGCACATTACTGTAAAAACCTATAGTACAATATCACATGTCTACATTATATTCTGGGTGATTTTGAATGAGTGGGAATATTTTACAGTATATTTTAGTGTTGCTATAATCTTTCCATAACCTTGCACAGATATATTAACTTACTACTGTATGTTCTGTTTCAGTTGCACCAATTGACCATTGAAATGTAACATTTTAACCCAACTGGTTGCGTTGTTATAGAAATAACCAAATAAATGTTAAGAATAACCCAACAAACAATCCAATATGTTTACCCAGGGACGTGCACAGACATTTTGAGGGGCAGGGGATCAAGTGGAAAAAAGGGCACTTCTCATATTTATTTAAAAAAAATCTAAACCAGCATTAATATAGGCTGCCTTTCAAGGCTGTGGGATTGATTCCCAGGAAATGCATGAACTAATAAAATGTATACATTGAATGCAATGCAGGCCACTTTGGATAAATGCACCTACCAAATGCATAGTGGTCTCATTACTATGCATGGACTACATGCCAGAAAATTCCTATTTTGATTCAATAGGGTCTTTAAATAATTTTCATTAATGTGAAATTATGTCAGACACCCCCTAGTGGCGAGCTGCTGCTTTAATCAAAAGTGGCCTCCAGCTGACCCATCTTTTATCAAACAAATCCAGTCTTAGGCAATGAAAGTTATGAGATTTCTGCTAATATAACATAGGCAATTACTGGATCTCAAATGGAAATATGGCATCTAATGGCAGGGTTTAAAAGAAGTCTGGTGGTGTTGCACGAGTGTCAGCGGTGTTTCCCCGGAGGTGTGGCTTTCTAAACGGTCAGCGGTACTGGGAAATAAGAGAAATGTAAAAACAACGCTCTGTGGGAAAACATTATTGCATGCTTTCAATTAAAGAGCGAGTCCTCGACTGCCCATTATTTCAGAGCTCCAGGAACAGAGTAATGATGAAGAAATGAAGCGCAGTATTAATGACTCCAGAACAAGCACATGCAAACGAGCTCTTGTTATTGCTGAAGTGACACGCTTTCTCACAGTGCTTTCATATCTGCTGCATGAATTTATTTGACCAGATCCTCAGGAAAGAAAATCTGTGTGAGGCTTTTGAGATTATATATGATATATTTTGGTTCATTGAGAGGTTTGTCTGCAAGAGAACTGGTGATGCTTTTAAACAGCCACAGCTTTTGATGTTTATAATACCTATATCTGAATAGCAGTTAAAATAAATAAATATTATAGCATAAAATTGTACATAGTTTATATTGGCTGTTCATGCTGCAATAATTAATGTATTTATACAATACGTATATATATATATATATATATATATATATATATATATTAGTGCTGTCAAACGATTAATCGCATCCCAAATAAAAGTATATTTATTATGTATATATAAATACAAACACATGCATGTATATATTTAAGAAAAACATGTTATATTTATATATTAAATATATTTTTATATAATATAAATTATATGAATATAAATATAAACTTTTAAATACATGTAAATATTTTCAAAATATATACTGTATGCGTGTGTCTTTATATATACAAAATAAATATATACAGAAGACACACATATATTGTGTAAACAAAAACTTTTATTTTGGATGCGATTAATCGTTTGACAGCCCTAATATATATATATATATATATATATATATAATTTTGATTATGTATGTCTTGTATAAATAAAGAATTTTATTTTAGAAAAAATAATTTAATATAATTGTTTACATTCATTTATTAATGTGTGCGTAAATTAATAAATTCAAATGTATTATGTAATAATAAAGTTTAGTATTGTATTTATATGAAAACATTTCTATAACATAATAATATAGGTATATATAGGTTAATTATAATATATAATTGCACTTAATATATAAATAATAATTGATCATTATAATTTATTAACCCTCATATAAATCTGAATAAATGATTACATAATTCATTATTTTATTTTGTTCATTTTTATTTATTTATTTGATCTTTACTGAGAAGTTGGCCTTGAGAATGATGACTTTGTTCACATTGTAAAAACCTTTTACTTTCATTCTGTTGAGCATGTGACCAATAAATTAATAAGGGAAGTCAAGGGAAATCATATTCACACAGACAGATAAGAGCACGTCATATATGAAGGGCATCATAGAAATGAGTTACTCACACAGACAAATATGAGATGAAGTGATGTTCAGACATTCAGAGATACTTTATTATATTTTATGAATGGCTTGTAAGGAAGACTGTTTGTCCGTCTCACTGTGTAAAAGGTTAATGTGCAATAAAACACATCATGAAAGACCTTCAGCATTTACACATCAAACCGCTGTTACACAACGTGACATTAACTATATCGTTAAACCAAAATGAATTCATCTCAGGAAAGGTCGACGGCTTCTGTTCTTCATTCTGTGTGATGACATTTCCAGCAGTTTCACACCTGCTGTTTGTTACTAAACCAAACTGATCAATACATGTCATTTATCACATTTAAGAAGCATTTATGGCAAACACTTTATACCATTCATTAACGGCTTGTTAGAAAACATCATATGATGTTTAACAGACCAGTTATTTGATTACAATTATATACTGTAGATAATTATGCGGTTGCTAGGGTGTCTTGAGTCATTGCTAGAGAGTTGCTAAAGTGTTTTTTAACTTCTCAACATTTTTTCACAATTTGAATGTAAATTATGATCTTTTGAGGTACTAATGTGGTTGCTAAGGTGTCCTGGATGGTTGCTAGGGAGTTGCTAAGGTCTCCTGGGTGGTTGTTAGGGAGTTGCTATGGGATCCTGGGTAGCTGCTAGGGAGTTGCTAAGGTGTTTTTCACTTCTTTTCAAAATTTCTCACCTTTTGAATGTAAATATTGATCTTTTGAGGTACTAATACAGTTGTGGTTGCTAGGGAGTTGCTAAGGTGTCTTGGGTGGTTGCTAAGCTGTTTTTCCACTTCCTTTCAACATTTTTCACCATTTAAATGTAAATAAGGATCTTTTGAGGTGCTAATGCGGTTTCTAAGGTGACCTGGGTGGTTGCTATGGAGTTGCTAAGGTGTCCTGTGTGGTTGCTAAGGTGGTTTTCACTTCCTTGCAATATTTTTCACCATTTAAATATAAATGATCTTTTGAGGTACTAATGTGGCTGCTAAGGTGTCCTAGGTGGTTGCTATGGAGTTGCTAAGGTGTTTTTTGAGGACATCCGGGAACTTGTTCTTAATATTTTGTTTTTGTTTCAGGGTTTTGGTTACGGTTAGTGTATAATACAATAATCTTTATATAAAACCATGGAAGCTGATGTGCATTTATATAGCTAGATAAATGTGTGTGTGTTTCACCAAATTAACCCCTCGTTCACAGCCTGGGACTGTAGACGTAGTGGTGACAGGTGTCTCAGTCATACTGTAGGTCTGCATGAGGATCTTCAGACTGAGTCGGTGTGTTAGTTGACGTGTGTGTTCGTTCTCACGTGTGAGTTTAATGAATAAATGCAGTCATGAGAAGAGCAGCGCTGATGCCTGATGACATGCGGGCTAATTGCAGCGCAGCGGAAATGTCAGCCGCACGCCGGTGAGGGAGAGTCAGTCGCTCAACTAATAAATGTCACATTTAACACTCCTGAATAACACAGTATAATATAATATTAGTATGTGAAATAGAAATAATAAATGCAAATCTATTAGTCTCCTCCTGTTGTGATGCTGATGCTTTGAAAAGAAGCACACAGAAGTCAGTTTAGTTGGATTATTGAGATCTGCTTGACGCATGTGTGATATGATTATGTTTTAGTCTTTGATGACAAAATTTTGTGAAAATTTTGCAAAGTGTATGATGCATCTAAGTATTTGTTCCACTTATTAAACACTTTCCATATTTACAAATAATTGAAAGTCAATGCATTAAACTACAAAATACAGAACAAATGCTATATTGTTAATGTTATTTATATAAAATTATTTTTATATAAATAATTGATTATATTTTTTATTATTTTACACGTATTCCTTAAACACTTATCTCTTTTGAAAAATTCTAACTTATGCTATATTATTATGAATGATTTATAATAGACTATTTATATACAATTACATTTATATAAATAATTCATTAAATATTTTTATATTTTAAAATTAATTTATCCTGATATATTTAACACTTTTCACGTTTAGAATTAATTAAATGTCTGCATTAAATTACATAAAATATCAATTAATAAATCAATGAATTTAATATAAAATATCAAACAAGTGCTCCTTTATTTATTTTTATCAGAACCAGTTTGACAACCTGAACTTGTTATAAAATTATTTGACATTTTTCAGAGATGTGCAGGCATTGATACACAATCTGTGATGTCATTTCCTGTTTTATGTTTTGGGTGTTTGTGTCACATGACAACACAATGGCTTCCTATATGTGAGTTACCAGCTTTTGATTTAATTTGCCTGGAAATTGATTTTCAAATGTCAGTAATATTGAATATAAACTCAGCAAAAAAAGAAACGTCCTCTGACTTTCAACTGTTTTTACTTTCAGTAAACTTAATGTGTAAATATTTGTATGAACACTAAAAGAGTCAACACCATAAGACATAAACTAAAAATGTTTCACAGACATGTGACTAACAGAAATAGAATGTGTCCCTGAATGAAGGGAGGCTCAAAATCAAAAGTACCAGTCAGTATCTGGTGTGGCCACCAGCTGCTTGAAGTACTGCAGTGCATCTCCTCCTCATGGACTGGACCAGATTTGTCAGTTCTTGCTGCGAGATGTTACCCCACTCTTCCACCAAGGCACTTGCAAGTTCCTGACATTTCTGGGGAATGGCCATAGCCCTCAGCTCAGCACGATCCAACAGGTCCCAGACGCTGCTCAATGGGATTTTGAGATCCGGCTCTTCGCTGGCCATGGCAGAACACGGACATTGCTGTCATGCAGAAACTCACGCACAGAACAAGCAGTATGGCTGGTGGCATTGTCCTGCTGGAGGATCATGTCCGGATGAGCATGCATAAAGGGTACCACATGAGGGAGGAGGATGCTCCTCCCTGTACCGCAAGGCATTGAGATTGCCTGCAATGACAACAAGCTCAGTCCGATGGTGATGTGTGATATAACGATCCCAGACCATGACAGACCCCACCTCCAAATCGATCCCGCCTCCAGGGTACAGGCCTCGGTGTAACGCGTCATTCCTTCGACGGACGAAACACGAATCCGTCCATCACCCCTGGTGAGACAAAACCGTGACTCATCAGTGAAGAGCACTTTTTGCCACTCCTGTCTGGTCCAGCGAAGGTGGGTTTGTGCCCATAGGCGGCGTTGTTGCTGGTGATGTCTGGTAAGGACCTGCCTTACAACAGGCCTACAAGCCAACAGTCCAGCCTCTCTCAGCCTATTGCTGACAGTCTGAGCACTGATGGAGGGATTGTGTGTTCCTGGTGTGACTCGGGCAGTTGTTGTGGCCATCCTGTACCTGTCACGCAGGTGTGATATTCGGATGTACCGATCCTGTGCAGGTGTTGTTACACGTGGTCTTCCACTGCGAGGATGATCAGCTGTCCTTCCTGTAGCGCTGTCTTAGGCGTCTCACAGTGCGGACATGGCAATTTATTGCCCTAGCCACATCAGCAGTCCTCATGCCTCCCTGCAGCATGCCTAATGCATCATTACCAGGATGAGCAGGGATCCCTGGGCATCTTTCTTTGGGTGTTTTTCACAGTCGGTAGACAAGTCTCTTTAGTGTCCTGCGTTTTTAGAACTGTGACCTTAAATGCCTACTTTCTGTAAGCTGTTAAGGTCTTAACGACCATTCCACAGGTGCATGTTAATTAATTGATTATGGTTAATTGAACATGCATGGAAAACATTGTTTAAACCCTTTACAATGAAGATCTGTAAAGTTATTTGGATTTTTACAACATTATTGTTGAAATACACAGTCCTGAAAAAGGGATGTTTCTTTTTTTGCTGAGTTTAATAGAGAGAGAGACAGTTGTACCACCTAGACATTTAAATGCCACATATCATTGTGAATTTTAATTAGGAAATTGACATCTTAATTACATCATAGAACAGGTGTGCTCAGGTAATTATCTGTATGAATTGCATTTTTAATACATTCATTAATCAATGAATGGATTTGGGGGAAAAAAATAGCTTCACATATGTCAGTATGTCATGATAACGCTATTAAATGATAAACAATGCTGTGTATTTGTATTTAACTGCATCTTAAAACAAACACTTAGAGCTGCTATGAATATTCATAATCACATTAACTTCCCATAATCAATGACATCTTTGTTGATGGCAATAAAGAACCTTTATTTTAATAGTGTTGATGACTGGATGTTGTGCCAAAATCTAATAGTAAAATGCAATAATAGCGAGTAGAGTTGTGGCTTTTTGAGAGCCGTGAACAGCAGATGATTGCACCACTTCTCTCTAAAGAAAAGATGGAAACACAGCACTGAATAATTCACCAGTCAGACCACTGTGATCTGGATTGTAAGTGCCATATAGAAACTCTAGAAAATACTTGAAAAGATGAATAATAAATAAAAAAAAAATTGGTCAGATATGATGTAAGATGCAGCAGGACAGATGGGAGTCGGAGTCTGTTTACCTTCAGTCACTTGATAAAAGACTTATTATTTTATGCATTGGTTAATTTGGATAGAAGTAAAGCTGATTAAATAGAGAACAGCAGCCATAGTTGTTTTCCTATTTTCATGCACTAGTCAAATACATACATCATATTTTGGGGCTCATGTTCATGCACTGCAGAAATATTGTGTTCCAGGTTTACTGTTACTAATCACAATGAAATAATTGCTGTCTTTTATACTGTCTGTACCAAGATAAAGTAAAAAAACAAAAAAACAAAACCCATCCATTCAGCACATTATCATTTTCTATGCTGAGAGGACAGATCAATTGTTTAGGGATTCTTGACTTTGTTCAATGGGCTGTTTTATAAACTTGTGCAGAGTGCCACCTACTGACCACTTACCATTAAACATTAAATGAGCAAGAAAAAAAGATATACTTAAAATATATATATTTTTTTAAAGATATATGTAATTTAGTATCATTATTGACTAAAGTTATATGCCTCCAGTTATCTGTAAATCTTTACCTGGCTTAGGAATGAATGTAATCAATCCCTGTAACACAGTTGGCAACAATACTTCATTTTTCCTTACAAGAAAAATACTTGAAATTCATTTCACTCTTCTCTAAACACATTCTTATTGATCTTATAAATGCTCCTTTAGCTTCGTATTCATATATTTGTTCTAATTCCAATTGGAATATAATTAAAAGACATTTTTCTTGTTCACTTACTATTTGTTTATCATAAATATCCCTTATATTTTGATTTAAAACACCTCTGTTTCTTTGACTATTTTATTACTTCTTATAATTGCACATTTTTGAATTTCATATTTCATAATTTCCCAATTTGTTCCAAATAAACCTGATATTTTAACTTTATTTTAGCATCTCTTTATGATACGTTTACCCTTACCCTTAAACTGAAAATCATCAAGAAGTGAATTGTTTCATTTCCAGAAGCTGAAACTGAATCTTTGATTTTGTGTATCTTCAAAGCTGATAACTATATGAATCATTTCATGAACACTAAATACTGATCTCCTGAACTAATTTCCTCAGAAATTAAAAGTCATTTCTAGATTGTCTGGATCTGTCTTTATTAGTCCAAGTGAAGTCTATCTTATCAGGATTTCTGTGCCTCCATTCATCACGACGATTAAGTATATCAGTGAATGTAAACAATCCAGAAAAGGGCCATTAATGGTGTTCCAATCACCACCTAAAAAAATTCCATAATTTCCTCTCTAAAATTGTGTAATAACAGCCTGTTTTGTACATTATTATTGTCGCCATAGATGTTCTCCAAAATTAAAATATTATTTTCTTTTTCTACAACCAAAATCAAGCACTTTCCAAAAGAATGAGCTTCATTCTCTTCATAGTTTCCTTTCAAAACTGCAACCCCTGCTGAATTATTGCCTAAACAATGGATAAATATATCATTTTAGGTTTTGGTGTACAGAGCTTTACAAAGAGAAATTACTTCTAGAAATCCCAGGTAATAAGCCACCTTATTTGTGCTACTAAAAAACATCAAGTATAAGTTCCACCTCCCTTTTCCTCCTTTATCAATGTATGATCAATTTGGAACCTCTTGTTTGCATTGAAATTTTACCTGTTTACATTAGTTACACATTCCTTTTCTCCCATATTCCACTTTATCTTAGTTACTATGAAGTGATTTTATGAGGTACAGACTCATATGATGATGCCACATGATGTGAAGAGGTTTTTCAGCATGTCACCGTTCTGATCTTTCATCTATATTGAGCTCCATTCCAATATTGACCTAAGAGTCATAAAGTTACCTGGATGATGGGCGGAGTCGGATGTTTAAAGGTGTCTTCTGAGACGTGCATGCTCAGAAAAGGCTGAGTCATCTGCCAACTACTATAAGAGAGAAAAGGTATGTTTTTATCATGCTTTCATTTCAGTTTTTACATGCAGTAGTCATGCATATGAAGGAATTGTGCATTCAGTTCAAAGTCAGTTGCATGCACATGATGCAAAGGCAGTGCATTTTTCCCTGCATGTCTCTGTAAATTAAGCAAACCTTAACCAGAAAATAGTTTCAAATGAAATAATAATGCATTGGGTTTTTTTTTTCATTAGCTCTATACTTATAATTTGCACAATAGAATTTAATGCAATCTATAAATATTCAACAGATTTAAGCAGCAATGCCAGCACCTGGTGTGTGTTTAAACATCTTATCGGAGCGTAATCTCACAGATGGACAGGGATCTCCCAACAATCCTGAGAAGTTCCTGGATCAGGACTTCCACCGGCTCAAGCAGTTCTGCCTGAAGGAGAGACTGAGATTCGTAGACAGCTTGTTCCCGCCGGAGATGAAATCACGGGGATCCCTGACACGTGAAGACCTTCAGAGAGTGGTGTGGAGGAGACCACATGTACGTGAGCATCTTCACACACAAACTACAGTGTTTTTTCTTGATTTGTAAGTAAGTGTGTGATCTGCTGTAAAGTGTGAAATAATTCATCTGTTCCCTTCAGGAACTGGTGCCGAACCCTGTTTATATTGTTCAAGGAGCTTCGAGGTTTGATATCATACAAGGTGTATTAGGTATGTTTGCTGTGCTGTATATCATTAACACAATATAAATCTTGTAAATGAAGAGCTGCATGTGTAAGTTCAGTATCTGACCAAATACTGTTGCATTTATAATTACATGTTATTAAATATTAACATAAAAATCCCTCAAATGTCCAGAGCAAGACGCTTAATAGATAAAGTGGCAGTGCAATAAATCAAACAGGCATACTTTTGGTGAATGCAATGGGAATACAAGCAGAAAGTAAATAGAGACATTTTAAAGAAATTGTTCACAAGAAAATTTGCTGAAAATATGAGCACATATTCAGCAAATTTTCATCCCTTTAATGAGAATAGAAGTTAACATGCAGCTGTTTATGACATTTTTACGTTCTTGACAAATTGGGTTAATTATATACTCTTAGATAAATAGCATGTGTGTTTGTGTATGAAGGGAACTGCTGGTTTCTGGCCTCTGTTGGAGCTCTTACATCTCAAAAAACAATCATGAAGCAGGTTATCCAGGATGAACAGAATTTCTCTGTGGATTATGCAGGAATCTTTCATTTCAAGGTAAATGTTTTGCCACATTCAAACTCATTCTGAAAGATCATTCTTAGCGATCATTCATAAAGGGATCATTTAAACCATTTTGGGTGTAAAAACTGTTCCTCAATGACTATTAAAAAATTGAACACTTTTATATTTTCTATAACAGCTGAACTGCCATCTTTTGTTTTCAGTTCTGGAGGTTTGGATCATGGGTGGATGTCGTTATTGATGACAAGCTACCAACCATCGACGGCCGACTCGTCTTTGTTCACTCCAAAACACCAAATGAATTCTGGCCTGCTTTGTTAGAAAAAGCTTATGCTAAGTATGTTTCACTTTAATAACAGAGATGTCCATCAGAGCTGGTTAGTTTAGTCCATAAATCTAGTGTTCTAGTTATTGTCTTATACATTTTTCCAGAGTGTGTGGCTCGTATGCGGATATGACTGTTGGAAGCATATCCGAAGCTCTCATGGACTTCACCGGTGGACCACGCATGACAATTAAACTAAGTGAAGCATCAGGAAAGCTTTGGGATGCCATGAGATGAGCCGGCCAATCAGAATCCCTGGTGGGATGTGGTACTCCTGGAGGGGTAAAGATCGAGTCTTTTATGTTATTATAAAACAATGCAATTTCAAAGCATGCAGTGGTTTTCAAGTGGTGACAGAATGACTAATATCACCTGTACAGATGCTATTCATACAGACTAGAGTGAACTTTTCACGGCCCGCAGCATCAGGGTAATCGCTACACTTGACCACTAAGAGTCGCTATAACCTTAGACTTCCAGCAGACAGAAGCTGAGCCCATTAAACTTCACACGATTTCAGTATCAACCGTGCCTCGTTGAATAACGAAGTTAACACAATTTCTATTAATCTGAGGGTATTTAGTAACAAATTTGAACATTTTTAACAAATGCACTCATTTGAATGTGAAATTTAATAACCAGAACCGCAATGCATTTCATTTTTAATTGACTTGCTACCTGCATAGACGAATTTGCATCAGTTTGGTCAGATGCACAGCATGTACGTCAACGTCAACAACTAGAATTTTCTCCACTTGTTTAAAAGTGGTTATGCCTTTTTACTTCTAAGGGGCCGTTCAAACAGAACACTTTTTTCCCCCATGTTTCTGTCATTTTTCACGACGTTCTAAAAACGTGATACTCAAGTTTAAAGTTCAACCTAAAAAAAAAAAAAAAAAGCAACTCTAGACCTTGGGGTTTTTCCCTTTTCCTCTCCCCACGTCTCACGTTTTTCACAGCAAAATTTATGTGAACAGCCTCGAACTATTGAATAATTATTTGCATTTTTTATGATTTGTAATTTGTGACCCTGGACCACAAAAGCAGTCTTAAGTAGCACAGGTATATTTGTAGCAATAGCCAAAAATACATTGTATGGGTCAAAATGATCCATTTTTCTTTTATGCCAAAAATCATTAGAATATTAAGTAAATATCATGTTCCATGAGGATATTTGTAAATTTCCTAACATAAATATATCAAAACTTCATTTCTGATTAGTAATATGCATTGTTAAGAACTTCATTTGGACAACTTTAAAGGCGATTTTCTCAATATTTAGATTTTTTTGCACCCTCAGATTCCAGATTTTCAAATAGTTGTATCTCAGCCAAATATTGTCCGATCCTAACAAACCATACATCAAGGGAAATGTTATTCAGCTTTCAGATGATGTATAAATCTCAATTTCAAAAAATTGACCCTTATGACTGGTTTTGTGGTCCAGAGTCACATTTGTGTAATTTTTTCCTGCATTCATAACAGACCGGTCTGTGAAAAACCAATCATACAATTTATAATAGCATGCAAAATTGATATGGAAGTCCTAAAATGACTTTGTTCCTTTAGCAAGCAGGTCTACTTCAAAATAAGTTGTTGCCCAATGGCCTTGTGGAAATGCATGTGTACACGGTCACAGGAGTTGCAGAGGTGAGAACTTAGATCTTTTGGCTCAGTTAAGTTGATAAGTAAGTCTGTGATCTAATGAGGTGTTCTCTCACAGGTTGTATGTAAAGGTCGTCCAGTGAAGCTGGTGAGGATCTTTAACCCTTGGGGTCACGGAGAGTGGAACAGAGACTGGAGCGACAGGTCGGAATCCTTCAGTTTGAATTAATATTTCTCTATAATTCCTCTAATCAATTAGGCATCTGACATCTTATTAATCTGGTCTCTTTAGATCCCCTTTGTGGGAACTTGTGCGTCCTGAAGACCAAAAATACAATGTAGTACTCGACAATGGAGAATTCTGGTGAGTAGAAATAAACATCCAAAGGGCCAAATGATTTATATCTCTTGCTTTTTCTTGATTTTTGTGCATATACTGTATAATTGCACATCACTATATTTAGTTGTCTGTCTCTGCAGGATGTCAGTGGAGGATTTCTGCAGGAATTTTTCAAATTTGGATATATGTTGTTCTGATGAGAATTTTCTTGCTGGATCTCATTCTTCGAGCACGGCGGGATAAAAATAACAACATAACTGGTCTCATGCTATCACTGACTTTATAAGTCCCACTTCTGATTATGAGCTCGACAACTTCACGCGATCGACTCGCATTGCTTTCATACACAACTTGTAACTACCACATTCCTATTCACAATCATTCTGGCAGCACTTGAAGGCAGCATCAGTGCAAACACACAGAGACAATAGTAGCTTTAGCATCATTAGCCTTACAGAGTGCCCAGAAGCTCTTTCAGAAAAGCAAATTGGAAAACAAATGCATGATACTTACTTTGCCTGGAGCTGAAGTTCGTGCATGAGTTGGTATTGATTCATAAACATTTAGGGGACGTTACCGATTTTTTCTGGGATATTTACTTCGAAAATGTAATTTAACCACAGTGTCCTCGGCTCAGATGAGGGGAGATTATGGCATCTCCTATGTTCATTAGTGCATCTCAAAACACAACACTTGTAAAGCCTCTTTGGTGCTGACATTGTATATATCTCCAGTAATGGCAGACAGCATCTTCTCACTCAGGGCTGTGTTTATGCTAATAGGGCAGAGAGCGTCACAAATGGGCGGGACTTTTTCCCTCAGTGACGCGCAGAGAGGGAGAATCTGAAACAGCTCGTTTGGAGAGACTGTTCATGATTTATTGGTTTTATTAAAAAATGAGTTGGTGGATTTTTAACATTATA
>JAFVLL020017699.1:0-40989 GCA_021397915.2 Tor tambroides | reverse complement strand
AAAAAAAAAAAAGCGCGCCCATCAAGCCTGGCGAGGATTAAGTCTCTTGGCGTCTCGTAGATACTGTAGATTTTTATGGTCAGAGAAGACAATGAATGGATGTTGTGTGCCCTCCAACCAATGCCTCCACTCCTCTAAGGCTAGCTTGATAGCCAGGAGTTCTCTGTTGCTGATGTCGTAATCTCTCTCCGCCGGGCTGAGCTTGTGAGAGAAGAAGGCACATAGATGGAGTTTGGCTGGAGTCTCCTGCTGCTGCGAAAGCACCGCTCCTACCCCAGTAGTGGAGGCATCCACCTCTACGACGAAGGGCCTGTCGGGGTCTGGATGGATGAGGAGCGGTGCACAGGTGAAGGCTTTCTTGAGGGTTTCAAAGGCTTTGGTGGCTGCTGGTGACCAGGACAGAGATTTGGGCTTGTCTCTCAACATATTCGTGAGTGGACTGGTTATGGAGCTGTAGTTGTGGATGAACCTTCTGTAAAAGTTCGAGAATCCCAGGAATCGCTGAAGTTCCTTGATGGTTGTTGGAATAGGCCAATTCTTGATGGCCTTGACCTTCCCCTCGTCCATCTGGATGCCAATGTGGTCTATGATGTAGCCAAGGAACTGCACTGAGGACTGATGGAAGGAGCATTTTTGGCTTTGAGGAACAGGTGGAATTCTCACAGGCGTTGCATGGCCTCTGCAACGTGGTGGCGCTGTTTGGCCATGCTCCGGGAGTAAATGAGGATGTCATCTATGTAGACAAGGACAAACTGATGAAGATACTCCCGGAGAACCTCATGCATAAAGTCCTGGAATACGGAGGGGGTGTGTGTTTACTAATCCATACGGCATGACAAGATACTCATAGTGGCCAGTGGGGGTAACGAAGGCAGTCTTCCACTCATCCCCTTCACGTATCCGAATGAGGTTGTAAGCGCTGTGGAGGTCCAACTTGGTGAAGACAGTGGCTCCGCGGAGATGTTCCAATGCCGCTGGGACGAGGGGAAGTGGATAACGGAACTTGACTGTTATCTTGTTCAGTGCCCGGTAGTCGATGCAAGGCCTCAAACCTCCGTCCTTCTTGGCCACGAAGAAAAACTTGAAGCAGCAGGGGATGTAGAAGGGCGGATATAACCTTGATGTAAAGCTTCCTCGATATACTCCTCCATGGCCTTCAGTTCTGGAAGTAATAAAAGGTAAATCTTACCACGGGGCTCATCCGTAAGCAGATCTATAGCACAGTCCCATGGCCAGTGCAGAGGTAACTGGGAGGCTTTCTTCGGGCAGAATACATCACTGAAGGGGGCGTAACAGGTGGGAATATCAACTGACCGTTTATCGATGGGGCTCTCAATGGTTGTGGAGTTGACAGTGAGTGTTTCAGGCTGAAGAGATGATGGCTGAGGAATGTGAGGAAAACAGGTATCTCCCCACTTCAGGACCTCACCAGTTCTCCAGGTGATGATGGGATCATGTTGTACAAACCATGGGCGCCCTAGGATCACATCAGTGGTGGAATCCTCCAGAACCAGGAGATGTAAGTTTTCCTCGTGTAACTGTCCCACTTGTAAGTGAAGAGGTCCCACGCTGTGGCACACATGTCTACGGCTGAGTGGTCTACCGGTTACCGATTGGACCTGGTAGATGGTTTTGGTGGTGGCAGTCGGGAGTTGGAGCCGGCGACAGATGAAGTTCCCGGCTGACCCGGAGTCAAGGAGGGCGTATACTGAAAAGGAGACACTGGAGGCAGTAAGCTTCACAATAGAGGTGAGGGGCTGCATATTGATTATTGATGGCTTAATGACACTCACCATGGGCCTTGGCGGACGGATTGGGCATGTGGTGATCCCATGCCCATCGGCTCCACAGTACAAACATAAGCCCTGGGTCAGCCGTCTCTGCCGTTCCGAAGCAGAGAGTCGAGTACTATCCACTTGCATGGGCTCAGGACCTGGTTCTGGAGGGCTGATGGTGTCTGGCCGGCGAAGGAGTGGAGTGTATGATGACAAACGATGTTCTTCAATACATGATTGCATACGGGTGGCACATCGGATGGACAGCTGTATAAAACTTTCCAGACCATAGGAGTCGTCGTAGGCAGCGAGCTGAAGCCGTACTCTCGGCTCTAATCTCTGCCGGTAGGTAGTGAAGAGCGAGTGCTCATTCCAGCCGCTGGCCGCTGCGAGGGTTCTGAACCTAAGGGCATAATCATTAATGGGAAGAGAGCCCTGACGGAGATGATAAAGTTGTTCACTGACAGTTGTATCGGCTGCTAGTCTGCCAAAGACTTCTCGGAAATGGGCAACAAAATTATCAAAAGAGAGGGTTATAGTACCAGCTTGTGACCAGATGGTCTCGGCCCATTGGAGCGCTCGCCCCGTCAGCAGGGAGATCAGGAACGCAATCTTGGCTTTTTCCGTTGGATAAAGATGCGGTTGCATTTCCAGAGCAAGCGAGCATTGAAGCAAGAAGCCGTTGCACTCCTCCGCCAGAGAAGGGCGCCGGTTTGGCCATGGGACTGGTAGTGACGGTGTTGGTGTCCGGTGGTACGGGTGGTGGAGGAACTGGTGCGGGAGTGAGTATCTGTTTGAGGGCATCCACGATCTCCTGGAACGGATCGGATGCACCTTTACGGTTGGTTAATCCTTGTTGGTCCAGTCTTCTGTTACGGAAGGAGACTCAGAGGATTAGTGAAAATACAGGTGTCTTTATTTTCAGCAACGGAAGCAGATGATAATGGCAGGTGTGAAATGCAACAGTTCTTGGGTTGATGGAGATTGTAACCTTGTTTCTTGGTTCGCAGGAGATCATGAAATGGAGACTGGAGATAGCACACACCTTGGACGATAAGTAGTGATAGGATCCACAATGATAAGGCACTTGGAACAGACGTTGGAGCGAGGAACAGAGACACACACTGGAGGAGACACAAGGGGTGAGTAAATAAGGTAAGTATATCAGTATAGTGCTTGGAAGGCATTAGAGTAAGTCCGCTTCATAGAAATGAGACCGGACACTGAGTGAGGAGAGGTGTGTTCTTATAAGGAGTCCTTGATGAAGGTGATGATTCCAAACAGGTGCGTGCAGTTAATACTCAGGTGATTGTGTGCGCTGTGATTGGGTGGTGGATGAGCCTGGCCAATCTGTGACATATACATTTACCCTACTATTATCAAAAGTATTTCTAAATAAATACAACAAAACATTTTCTTGCGACCTTAAGTGAAGTATTATGACAAAATGCATTATGAAGAAGAAATGGACCTGTTCTGCAGTTGCATTAGAGCTAACATTAGCATCATGCTACATAAGACAATTGATGAGATTAATAGTACACTTTTACTTTAACTCACTTTAAAGCACCATCGAGTGTTTGTAATAACTTCCTTTTGCAATCACATGTGGAATTTGGTCGTTTACTGTTGTTAAAATATGCTATTTATAGCCTTTATCGCTGTACAAATTAGCATTTCGTATGTACACATTCATTTTTGTTATGAAAATATTCAAATCTCAAGACAATCACATACAAACCATATCCTACCGTAATCGTGTGTTTATTATCTTATATAATCTATAGTGGCTGTTGTCATGTTTATTTATTCTGCTGTGTAAAAGCCTTAACATGTATGCTCTGGCTGAAACTCACGTTGTTTGTGATGTTCCAACCGCCTCTCAGTTCTTAAGTTGCCAGGTATACATTCTAAGTATAATACACATTAGTAAAAGGATCTATTATAATTTTTATTTGTGTATATACACTTTGGGCGGCCGTGGTACATTATAAAAGTAGCCCAAAAAACCGCAACCCACGTCTCTGTAATTTTTCCTGACTGTGACAAAATAGCCCAATTGTGCGGAAACCAGGACTTGGCAACACTGGCTCGCTGTACTCTTATCACACAATGATAGATAACCTTCCACGCTGCGATGATGACAAGAAGTTGGGGTCAAACCTTATCAAATGATTAATTTGCGTTAAAAAAATATTAACGCGTTAAAATTTTTAGATTAATCGCATGCGTTAACGCGTTACCGTTGATAGCCCTAATATATATATATATATATATATATGTGTGTGTGTGTGTGTGTGTTTATGTGTGTGTAAGCAAATTTATATGTATAACCATAATGAGTCATAAATTTGTTTTCCATATCACTTTTAAATAATTGTGTATATATAGTATCATGTTTTGTGTTGTCCATTTGATGCTTCAGGAATGCTATGCCTCTTTGCCCCTGAGAAGTCAACATACAAGTCGCAACAACCATCTTCTTATCTCTGGATCTCATTGGCATGAAAGTGTAAGCAGTGTCAGTGAATGTGTCAGAGAAGGACAATGGCAGCAAGCAAACTCAGCAATGGTTTGCCACTAAATGAGCCTTATCCTAGCCATAAATGTCACATTCAGCTCCAAATAAACATTTTGTTCCAAATAAACACTTTCTTAAAGTTAGTCAGATAACGCCACAGATAGAGATCACCAGAGAAAAGCTGGATAAATAAACTGTGGACAGTGATATTAGAGAGAGAGAGAGAGAGAGAGAGAGAGAGAGAGAGAGAGAGAGAGAGAGAGATTTTATATTTTAACCTTATATTATCAGAAGATTATAAAACATTAAAAAAGAAAATTCACACTAATGAATTAAATAAAAATAATAATTAAATTAAAAAATAATGTTTAATGCTTCATTTACCACATTTTACTTTGATACTAACTCAACTTGACAAGACAGAATGCTGATTAAGATTTAGTGGCCAAAATGTTTGAGTTGAAAATCACACATGCAGTCAGAGTGATACAACCAAAAGCCACTACCAGAAAGCTTTTGCGGTCTGCAAAGGACAGAAATGTCCATAAACACAGGGCCTGTCTTCTCCCTAAACTTGAGTGGGGCTGCAGCCGGCTGAACGGGTGTGTAAATCTTCCCTGGAACAGCACAGCACTGTGGGCTAAAGGCTAAAGTCAGCAATCTTGGCAAACATGTTTTCTCTGGAGCCCCTGTGGTGCACAATGACTTGGCTATTCCTCTATAATGCCCTAAAGACAAACGCTTTGATCACTGTTATCCAATCAGGCATTGGCTGAGAAATGCTTCCTCTTTGTTGAGCTTCCTGTTTGGTGCTTATTGCTTGGCCTGAGGTCTCCTATATTTGCAAGTATCTTGTCAGATCCTCTCTGAAGATAAACGACTACAATGCATTTGTTCTGAGCAGCTGTTTCCATTTTTTTCTCCACTCCTTGTCAACCTCTTTTTCTCTTTTCTAATCAGATGTTTCCTGATGGTCAGCTGTGGTTATAATATTAATAGGGATAAGTAACTCAGTGAATGGCAGGCCCAAAATAAACAGCCGTGTGGTTCTGGATCTGTCTCTACTGAAGCTCTTCCCATCTGTTGTGGCAGCCAACATAAATTTACTGTAATTATAAAAATTGCTGTATATCCGCCTACTGAAAAATTTCATGATACATGATTTGATTTAAGATTTTGGTATTCCATAGACATTATGGGTTTAAAGATGTGTCATATAAATGAAACTGTGATGGCACCATTTAATATTGCTGTATAAAAGTATTATTGGTATAGTTCAAACAATCAACCTCACTTGAAATATCATTGAAATATCACTTGAAATAACACAATATAAATATAGATAGTAGTATTTTGGTAATACTTTAGCACAGGGACCAATTCTCACTATTAACTAGCATACCTATTATTAACATATTGGCTGTTTATTAGTACTTAGAAAGCACATATTCTGCACGACCATATTCTACATCCCTAATCCTATCCAATACTAAGCAGCAAATTAGGAGTTTATTGAGGCAAACGTCGTAGTTAATGGTTTGTTAATAGCGAGAATTGGACCTTATATAAATAAAGTGTGACCAATATTTTTAGCAAACACATGAAACTTATATGAATTTTCAAGTAAAAGGGCCATATTGCAGTCTGTTTCGTTTCTGATTCAAACAACCTTTTATTCTTTTATGTAAAATAAAAAAGACAAGAATATAAAAAGTTGGGCTTTTCATTTAGTTTGGTCACAGTTTTGGTTTAATTTACAATTACATATTAAATTTATATATACAGTTTATAACATCCATAGGAATGTGGGATTTAAAACAGGAATGCTAAAAGTTAATTATCCCTTCAGCTGATACTAGAAGCTAAATCTACAATTGAGTGGCATTCCCAAGGGCCTGCAGAAACACTTAACTAAACAAACATATTTAAGCAATCAGAATTTAAATGCCCAAAGTAGATTCAGCATACAGTTTGCTTTGAGGTTAAATTGTTATGCATGACTCTGCATGAATCTAGTTTTAGACTCTGAATAAACAATGGATGGACAACCACCAAAAAAACTAAAGAAGGTCAAGAAAAAGAAACTCTTATTGTCACTGTTATTCTAGATCATTCTGAGACGGCCGATGTTTTGTCTTGGATGATGTTCAAGACCTTTCAGAAGAAGATGTGTGCCTCTAGTGTGCACTCGGAGAGCTTTAAGCTGCGTGTCAAACCAAAATGCCATTTTGCCAGATAGCTAGTAAGGGAACTCCAAGCCAACTAACAACACAAGCTGTCGCAACAAGAACATTCAGTACTTTAAAACTAACTATGGAAATATAACGACAATACATGCGATTCATGTTGCTAGTAAAGTATAAAATCACTTTAATATTAATGAAGCACAACCACCATTTGTCTTCATTGTAATGGTATTTTGACTTATAAAACCTGAATTATGTTTTCCAGAAATAGAGGAAAAATGTAAACCACTTAAACACAAAAGTGACACTAATTAACCAGGGACTAGCAGGGAAATGTCAACAAAAGTGAGAAAATGAAAAATTATATTTTAAGCATCACCAAACACCAACAAAACACCCGTAAAGAATTTCTTTGTTTTTAATTATCTGTTTGCTAACATTTAATATATTTCATCATGGTTTATCTATGGGTTTAGTGCAGGCATGATAGCTGTATATGTTGAAAATATAAAGAAGAAAAAAAAATATGACTTTTTAAATGTAAACATTTTAAAAATATATAAATATTTTTTAATCTATTTCTGACACTGGCACACAATCTTTAATAGGGAGCAGAGTTTACAGTGAAAATGCTCTTTTACACACTCCTCCGTACGTCCGCACAGCTGGCAGAGGCCGCCGCAGACACAAACAGAGGGAGAGCTCCTTAAGCCACTCAGTGTTAACAATAATAAACCCAGCACACGGTGCTCACAGGCTGTGGCTACCCGATTACTCAAACATGTGGTCGAGAGTTGGTCTGTGTTAACCATGCAACTGTTGTAAAGTGTGAACGTTTGTTTAGTACAGTTACTGAACCATTACATTAACGCATTCATTTGTGAATTAATGCTTGTCAGGTCACTGAAGTGATTACAATAAACAAACAGAAGGTAATGACATTACTGAATGAACATGCCATTCAGTTTTATTCAGAATCTCAAAATTCTATCATTTAAAACTGTCACTAAAATCATATTTAACAACTGGTTTACTCGGAAGCTTTATGCAGTTTTAAAATATCTTGAAATAGCACACAGCAAAATATGAAATTTGTTTATGATACCTAACAAAATGTCTTTATATTTAACCAAATATATATATTTCTTAGCTCAACACAGTAGTTAACAATCACTCTGTCATTAAGCTGTCATGTAAACTGTAAGAAAAAGTGATGAAGACGTTGAAGATCTTGATGAAGATGTTTATTGCAGCATAGCAGTAGCAAAGCACATGTAGTACCTTGGGTTCAACGGAGGTGGAATGAACCCAGAACATCCTAAGCGCAATCATTTTATACTGTATTACGTTCATCTTCCTGCTCCACATGTAAATGAAGTTTCGTTTTAAATGTAAATTTGCGGATAACAATGAAAGTGATAGCCTTCCATTCCCACATCTTTGGTAGACTTTCAGGGGCCTTTTACAGCAGATGGTTCTCGATGGCCTACTGCCGTTCCCATGCTGTGAGTGATGAATTATCACTCCGGAGATACTATTTACATATCATTTAAACGGCCAAATCTCTCTCTATGATAATTAAGCTCTTTGTAGAGAAAGGAGTATAGTTTTAAAAGACAATTTGGAGTGGAAGCTGGGTCGAGGCAGACTGCAGTTTCTTACAAAACCGTCTCTCAGTATTCCATTTATCAAAGTTAACATGAAATGGAACTTCACCATATCCATTTTTTTTAAATGCATGTTATTGATTTTATTGTGAATGATTCATCCATGTGTACTGCTGTTTTTTACCTTCACATTTTTAATCAAAATGCCACGACTTGATCTTCTTGTTAAATAACGGTTTTGAAAATTAACTGCAATCTTGCCATTGACATCTGCCTCCATCCAATCAACAACTGATAAATAGCACCAGAATTCTGTTATTTTTGTTCTTTTTTTGACAGTCTGCTCTGTACATCATAACGCAGAAGAAATATGTGTCGTAATATTGCATACAATGCAACTTTAATCATTAAATGAACTTGCCTATTAACGTAATGATTACTTGTTGAATAGTTCTATTATTATTTATTTTTTTTACTTTATTTTAACATTTACTCAACCCCACGTTAATTTCTTTCAGTAACACTTTAGTATAGGGCCCAATTCTCACTAACTTGCTTATTAGCAAACAGCATATAATTAATATGTTGGCTGTTTATTAGTACTTATAAAGCACATATTCTGCATGACAATATTCAACATTCCTAATCCTACCCAATGCCTAAACTTAACAACTACCGTACTAACTATTAATAAGCAGCTAAGTATGAATTTATTGAGGCAAAAGCTGTAGTTAATGGTTTGTTAATAGCGAGAATTGGACCTTAAAACAAAGTGTGACCTTTCTTTCTTCTGTTAAATTAAAAGAGATGTTACTCGGAAAGTCTATGCTGTTCTAAGATGGTCACATAAGAAGCATTATAAAATCACCATGAAAAAAAGTTAATTTCTGTATCACTGTATATTGCAATACAGTTCAAGCCATTATTCACTGACGATCTTCCCCTCTATCATCTCTGACAAATCTCATGTTTAAATATACTTTTAAGATTCACATTCGATGACAGTATTGCCTTTGCATTGCATTTGATGGGATTATTGTGATCAGAGAATAAACTGATGTGGGGATTTTAAAGGATTCTGACTAAATAGGGTAGATATGTGTCATTGACTTACTGTTTACAATGAGTTTAAACAGCATTCAGGCATTCAAGGGTTTAGCATAAGATGTATGGGGCTTTCATCGCTGTCAAAGTGTTTGGCTTGGGCTAATCTCTTGACTTGCTCCATGTGCTTGTATTGACATGATTATGTCTTTGAATTTTCCAAGCTAACAGAGAATTATCCTGTGAAGCTGTGGGCTAAAACCATGCACATACTGTACCTGACACATCACATGCACAATTAGAATTTTTACCTAAAAAAAATAGCAAAGTTGCAAAACCCCCTTACATTCCCACACACCCAGTTCCTCTCCAGACTTCTTCATGAAAACTATTAAAGGACTGTTGACTTTTCTCTCAGCTGGATGTGCTAACACAGACTCCATGTCGAGGTTGAGGGGGAGTTTGGATTGTGCTCTCCATATGGACACAGAGAGATGAAAAGAGAGATAGAGGGATGACCTACTGTGAAGGTGTGAAAGTGAGGACCAAAAGGGAAATTCTCAGCGTGGTGGTTTTGATGGCGGTCGAAGTGATGATGCACATCGAGATAGCTGAGAGAACTGGAAGAAGCTACATAAATCGACTGGGTTGTGATATTTAGCTTGGGTTTGACTTCTACATGTTCCCTAGTTACTGGTTCCTTCACCGGACTCTATTTGACTTCACTAAAACAATGAAAATATAAACCCTCGGTGATCAACATTGTCCAATAGGACTGAAAAGTATAAATAGATATAAAGACAAAATACATTCACTTCACACTATCAGCCAATAGTAGACCATTGGTGGAGACAACCAAAACAACATAGGTCCAAACAATTTTCTAAATATTATTTTCTGACAGAAATGATGACAGGTGACAGAACTTTCATTTTTGGGTGAACTATCTATCCCTTTAAGTAGTATGTCATTCCTTTCTAAACAGTTTGTTTAAGGGGTGAGCTGTTTTGGTGCTCTGCACAACTGTTTCCTATCCAATGGCTCAGGGCAAAAGGGTTAAGCATCCCACAGATCTCACTGGCCATCCTAAAGCTCGAGCTGTGAAATGCCTGGAGCAAATGGATACATCCTAAAATAAACAAAAATTAGGAAAACCAAAAGGAGGAGTGGAAACAGGTGCTCTAGAAAGAGCGCTGAAATCAAAGGACAAAAGGCAAACGTGAACAAATCTGACCCTTTAACCTGTTCATTGCCACCTTATTTGGATAAGCAATTAGTGTGGAGAGGGCTCAGCATCAGTCTGAAAAGCTACTCTGAGCCTTTAAGAAGAAAATAGCCTTTCCTTTCTGTACTAAAAACATTGTTCTCTGCTGTGGATGCTTGTCTGAGAGTAATTTGATAAGAATCTGTTTTAAATAGCATAAAGGAATTCAGATTTTATATCATCAACATATAATTTCAACATTATATCCCTTTTTGAGTCACTCTGGAGTTTTGCGCTGTTCGACTAAGCAGATGAACATGTTTTCTAAAGCATGACATAGAATAAACATAAGTGTAAAAACACATGGCTTTGTATCCCCTGTTTGCACTGATCCAGAAACAACTTTCACTTTCCTGATCTTTTGAGCTTTACAGTTATGAGTGAAACACTAAACTGGTTTCAGATCAATGGAAAAGGGCAATTTCTGAGAGGTTCGCAATGGGATATTGACCTGACAATCTCATGAGGTTTATCTCTTTTTAAAACACAGAGGTCATACTACAGTTGCAATAAATGGGAAATAATCACCTGAGGAATTGTGGGTGCTTTTCACAGTTTTAGCAGGTCCTTGCTCGCTCTTTGGTCCATAACATAACAAAAGCAGTGCACCTTGAGAGGCGGCAGGTTACTAAGATGTTCCAAAGAATTGACAGTCAGTAATTCATAGCACAAGTTTCCTCCAACTAAATCTACTGTTGTGCCTTGGGAGGTAAAAGAAAATGTACTGATGGCAACTGAAGGCATTTAGTCTTTCGAGAATTGAGCACAAAGGACTTTTTTTTGCCAGAAAATGTAAATATTATTTTCTAGAAACTTCTAATGAATTACAGAAAGTGTTATTAGAGGTCATATGTTTGGCTTACAGCTCTAAAGAGGAGAAAACTGAAGAAAATGAAAGCTAGGCATGGGTAGAAATGACATGGTAAGGCTTACTGAGATCTGTCTTGGATATGCCATCCTCTGCCCAAACATTTGTCAGCAGTAAAATGACAACATGCCATCTGAATGTGTGCTGTGGTTTGTCCCACAACCAAGAAAATACATGTAAATTAAAAATGATTTGCAGACTGCTAATTGCCAAATGAAAACTTGATTACACTGTAATTAGTTCCCCAATGTAATATTACTTTCATGCCTTTGGCAAGAAATAATTGTTGAGAAAGATTTGTAGGATCACATGGTCTTTAATTCCTTCCAAAGATGAAAATAAAACTTTATGAATAATAAATCTAGCTTAGACATACACATCACATCCAAGTTTATTACAACAAAAAATGTCCCATCAGTGAAATTAAACATTTAATTAAAATCTAGTTTTTGGGCATATCTTATGCCATAAACACAATCCCCATCCACAAAAAATAAACTTTTAAGTGCACTGTGCATCACTAAAATTGTCAGGTTGTTTTGGGGGGAATGGTGCACTACAGATTCTGAATTTAAGCACATAATGTAATGTAATCACACATTTTTCTTTCCTTCTCTACCATTCTCTTGGTACTTGATTCTCCCTATTAAAAGCAAAATAGTTCACTCCACTCCAAAAATTAAAGCATGAATGATCTCTAAGGCATAGAACCAGGTATGCTTAAAGCTGATCTATTTGTCTGGTAAATGGACTAAAATAAAATTATTTTTCTTTTTTCTCTCCTCTGGAAGAGCATTCATCACATTGGGCTTGCACATCTTCATATTGAGCTAACCTGCTGTAATTTGAGTCAATGTAATAAAGCAGCATTGGCACTGGAAGATTTCCAGGGACACAAGACACACACCTGGCTCAAAACTGTGGCCCAGATGCAACAGAGCCCTGAGCAGGATGTCAAGAATCTCTGATTAAAATTCCCCATTTTCCCCCCACTCGCTCATCAAGTGTGTTAAGAGAGCGAGGTCAGAGTTGGAATAATTGTGTTGGATTCCTTCTTCGTCCTTCATCAAGGTGCCATAATGAAGGCTGAAGGATCCAGGCCAAAGATCTGCTCTCTCATAGCCCAGTATGGGCTGTAAACCAATACTCTTCCAAAAAGAGAGACGGCGTGGGTGTATGGGGGATGGGAGGAGGGGTGAGGGTTGTTTCCTTGGTGACCAAGCACTTTTAACTTTCGACGCTCTTTGGCAGAGCAGGGCAGTGAAAAAGGTTTCTGTGAAAGCAACAGCTGTTGTTTCCTCTGTTTTTGTTAGGCTCCAAAGTACAAGAGTATTCTCTTAGTCAAGTCGATAGGGCTGGAAGATAACAGGAAGAAAAAAAACAACAAGAGCACACTTCTGTTTCATTGATTCTTACAAATTTAGGGCTGTGAAGATATCAGATTTTCACTGGACGATTATCATGGCCAAAATAATTCACAATAACATTACTGCAATATCAGTAAATTTGTAAACATAATTGTACAAAAAACACACTGTTGATCTTTTTTTACAGAATTAAAAAAACTCCCACACTGATAAGCAAACTTTTCTCAGAGGATACCGTCTCTTTTTCATCTGCCATCTCCTTCACATGATTCTGTGTGGCAGTAGTAGCTACACACTGCATCGTCATTTGTTTTTTTGTTTTTTTGTGTTTTTTTTACAACAATTGGCAACTAGCATTAAGACCCAAATACCATCATTTACTATTTTCAACTGTCAACCAGATCCAGTTACTTCTGCTGGAAAATAGGAGCAGGGAATAAGCAAGGGCCAGATTTACTAACAGCTTGAGCCAGCGCAAATCATCTTTTGGCATTAAAATAATACTGTCAAGATTTACTAAAGATGTTCAGTTAAGAATTAGAGCTGAAAAGGCGTGGACACAGTTATTTTTGCACCTGACCTTACTGAATATGCATTTGTAGGAGTTTCCTTTTCAGACGCAAAATTTACAGGAGAGTATTAAAATGAATCACGCAATGTTTATTTACGTTTGTGCTCGTCAAATCATTGGCATTTCCGCCATTATTTAACACCCCCCAAAAAAGCATGTCTTAAAGCAGGCACTAATTTGTATTATGGAAATGATCTGGCTGTGTCTGTGTTCTTTAATGTGTGCATTGTCAGTAAATCACACGCAGAATTTTCCCCTCCCATCAGTGTTTTTATGGAATTGCGCTCTAACGCTAATTTGCCCTGTTTAGTAGCCTAAATCTGGCCCTAAGTTTCATATTTTATAAATTATTCCCATCAAAATGAAAACACATTACTTAAAGTATATCAGTACATTCCAATAATTCACTTACCTCCAACCACAGAAATGTGTTAACAAATGACTTGGTTTGTAACTGTGAGGCAAATAAAAAAAAAGATCTAGGCTCAGTTCACACATCAACAAGAACATAGTGTTGCACTGAACATGGCATAATACTGATAAACAGGATTTAGTTTGTTATCGTTACTCCTGGCTTGTTTTGAAAATGCAGGATGAAGTCACCAACATTTTCCAAAACTTTTTTGGGACAAACAAAAAGGCTGCAGTTAGCACGTTGTCTGGGAAAGAGCCAACTGGAGCAGGTTTATCAAGGAAAGTGATTATGAAAGAAAAATGGGGACTAGAGTCCAAACATTTTCTTTCCCAATCAGTCCTGTCCTGAGGGGATGTAGAGAGAGAGAGCACAAATAGGCTGTTATTTTGGCTCCTGCCTTGACAGGAGGGAGAGAGGGAGGGTGAAAAAACACTGAAGAGGTCCATATATGTGTCCGTGAGGAAGGATGGAGGGAATATTTGACCCTCTCTGCAGCAGTTGTTGCCCATTGGGAGCAGGTCTGATTCAAGGCAGCTGGCCCCAAAGCTATATAGGTATCGCTCTTCTCATATCTGCTTTGGGTTTCTGGCGATTTTCATTGCACACGGCAGTCAAAGCTCTTACGTCTTCCTTTTTTTCCCAGCTACTTGATCTTTAACTTCCTGCCTCTCTTTCTGTCCACTATAAGAACATGAATGTAGGGTTGCTGTACAGAAGAACCCTCATGCAGCTGGATCCAGAGAACAGTCAAACTGACATTTAACTGTTGTTCAGAAAACCTTAAACCTATTGATTAAATAAATAGATAATTTATTAAATAAGCAGGTGAATAGATAATCTGTCAGATGGATAGATAGATAGATAGATAGATAGATAGATAAGTAGATAGATAGATAGATAGATAGATACTTATTAAATAAATAAATAAATAAATAAATAACTTTTTTAATTTAAAAAGATGTAGAGGACAAAAACAAACAAACAAAGATAAAATCTATAAAAGATTTTTTTTGTGCATTTAAGATTAAAAAAAAATCCTGTTGAAAGTTTTCTAAAATTTAGAGAACCTTCTAAATAAAATCATTGCTTGTTGAAATTAAAAGCAGTACAGTTCAATAAAATATTTTTTAGTATAAAGCTGGACCTGGACCATATATGAGTATTTTAAGTAGGAGTATCGTCCATTTTCTAATTTCATAATTAGAAAATCGACGATTCTAATTTCATAAGTACACAAAATTCCAATATAAATAGTAGAGCAAAAGGAGCTTGAGAGTGATGTGTGCAACCCTGATGTACGTCAGTAATCGTGACCAGGTCAACAAACATGAAACAGACAAATAAAATATTTTTAATTAATATTTATTTATTTATTTATTGGTTTGTTGTTGTTCTTGTTACTGTTGTTGCTCATTGCTTTTTGTGGATTTGAAATCATGAACTTATAGAAAAATTTCTTAAGGTTTGAAATCTGTTACTGGGTTTTGTGCTAAAATAATCAATTCAAACTCAGTTCAAACTGAATTCATTATACCGAGGGCCTATTTGTGCTTGCTATACAAAGCCACTTAAATCTGCACACCATTTTAACATATTTATAACCCCTCTGTGCACTCTCTCTCACGTAAACACTCTCTCTCAGATTGTACCAAGTCAGTAACCCAAACCATGGGTACTCTGGCATGGCCTTTGCCATGAAAAGAGACAACATAATGGGGAAAATGAATGTGTGAAGGATGAATTCTTTCAGGAAAACAACTGGGTGCAATTTGGCCCATGGCCCTGGGGGTCGAATTAATAGAGTGAAAGCCCCAGCCCCCATTCAGTTTCTGAGAGACTATTAACTCTCAACAACTCCCTTGCTAGGGCTTCATTATTTATTCTGTTCAAGCTTTTCTTCACTCCTTCCCTCTCTCTGTTTGTGTTCTCCATTTTATTGTCTTTGATTGATATTGCACTTAGTTAATCATTTGATGTTGTTCTGTTTTGTAATTCATGGTGACCGCTGCCGAGTGCGCTCTTGACTTTATGTAGGCCGTTTGAGATGCCTGGCAATAAAGCATAATCGGTTGCTTTAAAACAAAGTTTGTAGGTTTCCTGGGAAGTTAACGCAACAAGTAGGTAGCTTAAGAACTGTTTCTCAATGAAACACAAATACTCAATTGAAACAGACAGCTACCATATTCAAAACCACAGCTCTGGGTTAGACTTCCAGCGTACACTGTAAAGAAGGATTTTTCCAAGTTGTAAATAAAACAAATTATTATTGGATTGTATTTTACTTCATAATTTCATGTTTGATTCAGTGTGTTCCTTACTGTTTCTTTATAATTGTTTGTGAAACTAACTAGCAATTTCTTTGTGAAAATTGTTTCTCCAAACTTTTTTTTTTTTTTTTGGTAGGAACATGTTCATTTCACAACAACAAATTCAACTTAGGTCACAGATTTGCACGTC
Organism: Tor tambroides; assembly: GCA_021397915.2. NCBI lineage: Eukaryota > Metazoa > Chordata > Actinopteri > Cypriniformes > Cyprinidae > Tor > Tor tambroides. The sequence continues at coordinate 24,914 of JAFVLL020017699.1, read as the reverse complement.
AAAACTAAATGGACCAAAAAAAAATAAAAAATGATACCAAGAAACATGCTCTAAGAAGTTTATATTTAGAGGAATTTACACCTCTTTGGCATTTATTTTAGGAATGTGAGAATTAATAGGTTAAATCAAAGGTGTTATAGTTATAGGTAAGTTAGTCTGTAATCTAACAGCAGGGTAAACTGTCTGGTTTGAAAAGTACAGATGAGTAATGGAATGTTCCAGAAACCCTCCGGCATGATTCATATTCACATTATATGATGCATGTAATGTAGTTTGAAAATTCTATATTCTATTGCTTTATCCAATTCTTACATATACATTAACATCAACTATTAACAAATAGTTATAAATAATATATAAATAGTTATATAAATAGTATATAAGAACTTATTCAATATTCCAAATTCTACTACAAAATACTATTAACACTGAAACAATTGGAAAGTTACGGTGAGGTAATAATACAAATAATAAAAGAAAGAAAAAAGAAAATCCTTCTTGTTTATTTTTTATACACACATCCAAATGAATTGAAACAATCTAAACATTTAAACACAGAACTGCCATCTCATTCACTGTGCAGTCGAGCCTTTCATTCCTTAAACAGCACTGCTGCTTGTTTACTTTCATCTCCTTAGGGGTTAAATCTCTAAAAGTACATACCAACACATACGGTTGTCTGCTCTCTTGAGGCAGAGGGATGATCAATAGGAAACTGTCATTGATGACTTGTTTCTTTAAATCAGGCCTATAAATCCTTCTGGTCACTTACTTCAATAGGAGTGAAGCTGGGATGAAGACTGAGCTGTCAGTGGAGCCATTGAAGTTAAAACAGCCCTCCACAGCAGGCTGCTCCTCGCAGCTGCCCTGTGACCGTGGAAATTAAGTTATGCCCTGTGTCAGCAGGTTTTCTTCTTCTTTCGGACACCCTTTCTACATCGATCGATCCCTTCGGTGCTCATTTTTTAAACTTTCTCCTATTCATATTTATGAGAGTCTGTAGACACAAGGAGAGACTCTGAAGTGGAGTCTTAGCTGGAGTATTCAGTGTTGGTAAATAGACATAATGGCAACGACAGGACAGAATAAGGTATTGTGTGGTTGTAAGTGAGAAGGCCCAGCGCTCTTGGTCAATGTTAAGTCAATGGCTTCTCGTTGAAAAACACAAACACACACACACACGCTGCTTCTTTATCAACAGGTCTACAGGGCTCAAGTGGAAAACCTCCTCGTTTCCTCCACCCTCTTTATTCGCTCAGCCTCTGTGTCCGTCCTCCTTCGACATGCGCTTGTGTTTTTCTTGTCTGTGGGATAGTTTATTTGTCCTGTGGTCGGATGAAGAATCTGGATGATGACTCCTGCTTCTGCGGGTGCAATCGTGTGTCTGAAACAGCTGCTTGCTGCCAACAATTCAGAGCAGGCCATGTTATGCCTGATCATTTGAATACTGGGTCAGACACACAGGCTCTGTACAGAGTGAAGAGGTTACGCAGCATTAGCAAATGCTAAAACCAACTGAAAGATAAGCTGTCATATTCGAACACCCTTTTTGAGTTTTTTAATTGATCACTTAATGTTCCTGGCTTAACAAAATAATTCAGTTTTATTTATCTGAATGCCACAATGACAGAGGAATCTGCAAGAGAATGTGGCTCATGCGCCAGTTTTCTGCTTTTAAAATGTTGTTGCTCATACACAAAGATTATAATTCTTTACAGATTTAGTGCTGTTTCTCATTCCCTGGAACCATTACCCAGCATTCCTTTCTCTCTACCCAGTTTAGGGGTTTCTCCTCCTGCATCTGCATGCTTCCCTCCCCTGTGCTGCCTGTCAGATGGATTTTATGGCAGTTGGTACAAAAAATGGGCTATGGGCTGCTCTTGTAAAAAACACCTCTCCCTCCATCACCTCATTATCCTCCTGAGTGAAAACAAGCGGCCAAACGTCTCCTTCATTTGCCATTATTCCCTTAAGAGTGATCGAAGTTCCTCTGTTCCACTAGAGCCAAATGTTACAGCATGCATGAATTACTTCATTATTCTCATTTACCTGTATAGCTGTTCAATAAACTTCATGGTAAGAATGAACAGTAATAAAATATAAAAACAACTAGCTTCTCAAGAGCTCAGCCATAGCATATGGACATTGAACTTTTGTCAGTTTAGCAGCTCACACAGATGTCGTATGAATTAAAAGAAATGACTTTTATTATTACACTATGTACAGTCAATTAAAATAAACACAATGTTATCATGATACATCATAGAATTATTCATCAATGAGCTTTAAAGTGATAGTTCACCAACAATCTTCTCACAGCTTATTCACCCTCAAGTTGTTCAAAAAAAAAAAAAAAAAATTCTGTTGATCACAAAAGAAGATAGCCAAGGTAGCCACTGACTTCCATATTTTTTTTTCTCCATACTATAGAAGTGAATGGCTACCAGCAACTGTTTGGTTACCAATATTCTTCAAAATATCTTCTTTTGTGTTCAACAGAAAAAAGAAATTCATTCAGGTTTGAAACAACATAAGGGTGAGTAAATGTTGTCATTTTGGGATGAACTCTCTCTTTAAATCTTCAACAGAATGTACATACAGTACCAGTGACCAACTAAAACAGATATTCACATCTTTTGTCAGTCTTAGATACCCTTAGAGTATTTCCTGGGCCCTCTGAGATTTTAAGTTAATATTTCAATAATTGGTCCCACTTTATATTAAGTGGCCTTAACTACTACTTACAATGCACTTATTGTGTACATACATGTTTTTACATCGTACTTATATTTTAAAAAATACCTGCAAGTGATTACATGTGTAATTAATTTGTGTAATGACATTTATAATTACACTGTTGACCCATCCCTTACACCTTAACCGACCCATACCACCAAACCTGTCCCTGACCTTACCTGTCTTCACCTCAATAGCAGCAAAAGTGTTTTGCAACACAATATGAACACAATAAGTACATTGCACTTCAAGGTTCCCCAATGTCAAAAAATAATCAATTTTATTTGTTTACATGCATATCATAATTCATTTTTAACAAGTGTTTTTATTTTGATTTTTTTATTGTAAAACTATTTATATCAATTTTACATTTTATGATTTAATTACTAACTTTTCATAAAATTTTGTTTGCAAACTAAAGTTTGGGAAAGCCTGAACTATGGCGATGTCATTTCAAAATGTCATTGGTTATTGCCATCGAGAAAGAACAAACATGCTTCACTTTCACCAATACTCATGTCAGTGTTTACAACAATGCTAACAAAAATGGTAGGAGTTTTTTCCAGTGTTCCAACAATATAAGAACGGGACATTAAGCTTGCTCTATTGCACCAAATACAGTGTGCAGATTTAGGAGATGCTCTTAGCGAATTCTCAGGTAAGTGATCTCTTTGTGACCGGCTTAATCCTGAGCTTTCGCACCCAGGCAAAAGCGGCAGACCCCTCGAGAGAGCCAGGACATAGGTCTTTTTACTCATTTCAAAGAGCCGTGAACTCAACAAAGGTCTTCCATGATGAAATCAAAGTGGCAGCTTGAAGAAAAAACCCTGATTTGTCTCTAAAGACCAAAGAACAAAGAAAAGAGAAGTTTCTTCAAGTCAGAAAAGTGAACATAAGCATAGAATGGGTGGAAATGAAAGAATAGTCAAAAATCCATATAGAACAACTAATAAATACACAAGATGTTTAAACACCAGAGACCAACTCACACCTTCCGTCGTATCATTTAAAAAAACAACTGTTACTTAGGAGTAAGACTACAGGGGGCTTCAGCTAGAAACTTCACCATTAAATACTAACTTTAAAGGATTAGTCTAAATCCTACCCGACGAGCTTTCCATTTCAATGCTCAGCCCAGGCTCAGCCATACCAACTGTCTACATGTCTCATCACTTATCACATAATTTCTCAAGAGTTTGACATCAACAGTTCTTCAGTCGAACCTACAGGTATGCTTGAGCACTACGACAAAAGTATTGAAATTTTATGGGCTAAGGAATAGTTGCAAAACATTACTGAAATATAACTCGAAAGCCCTGCTGTGAGGTTTCCTGTCGTTTTCCCGTACCTCTTGGACGTGGAACCATTTTTTTTGCCAAGAGGTAATTGAAAACACAACAAGTGAAGTGTATGGCCTCAAGACAATTGGTGCATTATCTAAATTAATAATGAAGCAACTATTAATGTAAAACTAAATTTTTTTATTTTATTTTATTTTTAAATAGAATCTTGACTGAACATGAACACAAAAAAATTATTCAAAAATAAATAAATAAATGAATAAACATTTTAGATACATTTTTGAAACACTTAATTTCTTGTATTGTCTTTTTCATTTAATAAAATCAGATTTCTCATATAAACACTAACCTTCAGAAATCAAACCATACGCTAAACATTAAACACTGAGGATTAAAGGCATCATCTGCAAACGCATTACTTTGAAATACACTTCCATGGCAGTAGTCTCTTTCACCCGCAATGCCACTGCAGGAGAGTTACAGCAACAAAAAAAAATCCATCTTTTTATTGAAGAGGCCACAATGACATGACTAGTTTAGATGCTCGATTTCGATTGTTCCATCCTATTGGCCATTCTGAGTGCTCTCTCATTATTTCATACGGCACATGCTGGGCTCTATTGCATGGACTGAAACTGAGCGCAAGAGGGAAAAAAAACATGGTTTCGACTACCCTCCAAAGATGATGAAGTACATGGGCAGCAGTGGGGACTGCACAGAGTATGTGGACCGGGGGCCAGCGGATCTTTCCCACATGCTACCCCGTGGTTCGGCTCTGAAGAGGTGTCAGCGAGCTCTAGAGGAATGAAGTGCCTGGGCATTGTGCTGTTGAACTATTATGTGCTTAACATTACCATGACAAAAGTGCCACTCGACTTCTCCTCCATTCAGCTGGCCGAAGGGCCCTTGTCCCCACTCTAATAAAACATTTTGCAACCATCACCCCCATTTGAAGACCCTGGTGACAAGAGTGGGAGAATAAGAGTGGTGGGTTTTAACAGCATGGAGCTGAGAGACAGAGATAGAGGCCTAGCTGAACATGATTAAATGACATGGAGACAACAATACATGCATATATGCACGCTCAAGCCCCAGATGAAAACCCGCAAACATGTCTTTTTTTTTTCTTTGCGGAAAGCGTTTACCAACAATCAAGCAAGCCATCGCATCATACAGAGAACTTGGCACAAATTTGTTTATGTAGCTTGTTCATGTATAAAATGGAAATACATGCAACAGCAACTGATACAATCCATAAAGAAACATCTATATGTTATCGGACAAATTCAAAAGGGCTGCAAATTTCTCATAGAAATTTAGCATAATGCATAAATATTTTACTTAAAATTAGAGTAGTTCTCCACCAGTCTTTCACCATTTGCAAGACCAACTTTGATGCTGGTATGACAGATGTACTGTATAATTGATCCCAGAAAGATAATTTTACTGTTAGTCTCTCTTTATTAAGATGGTTAAAGCAAGGGTCACCAGTCACACTGCAGATAAAATGAATTTGCTTTTTGGAAAAAGTAATATTAAAAATCCTGTCACCGTAAAGTTCAAGTTTACTCTTATCCTACAGTCTACACCCTTCTGACAGTGAATTTATACTGGCTTTCCATTTTAGTATCTAAAAAGATCGATCCACTCAAATACAGAACTTGTCACAAGATGATCAATTTGCAGTTTGTGTTGTTCTGCTACTGTTTCTCTGTTAGTTTAGAAGAACTAAAGTCCTGCTTTATACTTGCAGTAGTGGCGTGCAGACAAAGGCCTGTAAGCAAACGCAGTGATGACAAAATAAATAAACCTTTGTTTGTCTTGGCCCAGATGCAACACGGACACCCCAGGGAAAAGCCACTTGCGCTTTTGTGTTCACATTCTAAAGATATCCAAATATCAGAGTTTATGCCTTCAGCAAACACTTCTGTTTGCTAAGTCGTGTGTCAGCGCTTCAAGCTCCTTATGTGTGGGATACTTAATCTGTTCCTGAAAAGCTCTGCTGTGCTAGCTAGATTTAGCATCGGAATCCATGCATGGGGTCAATACAGTGAAACTTCGTAATGACGTTATGAAATATAACAAATATTTAAAAAAAATTACACATACTCGGTTTGAGTCTTTTTGCACTTTAGTTTTTATGCCTTCTATAAAAAGAACATCACTGAGGCAGTCATACAGTGGATTTAGACATTTCTACACAGTAAATAGTTCATCTTAGATAACAATTAAAAGATTCTCTGAAAATCTGTACACTGTACAATATCTTAAAAGAAAAATAATTACAACAAACATTTAACTTCCCTTTAAAGCTGGAATCATCACCCTTTGTTTTGACAAAAATAAAGTTCTCTCTCTTGAATCTGTAGGACTTTCATAAGATGTATCAAATGTTACTAGCTAATATAGAGATCTGCTCCTTATTCATTCCAGCATCCCAAATACTTTTTACAGAAGTTACTTATCCAAAGTCATTTGCAGCTTTATAAAAATACTTTACATATTTAAAAAATCTAATTTTACATTGGCAGTGCACAGTTTTATAATTACAACTTTCGCTGTTAAAATGTCTAGGTAACAAAATAAACTTTTTCTGTCTCTTTAAGGAAATAAATTTGTCTTTTACAAAACAGCACTTGAAATAGGCAAGCTGGTGTTTAAGGCAGTTGACTGACCTAAAGTACTTTGTATCCCTGCTCTTAACTTCAGAATCAGAATTTTAGCTTGATATTTAAAACTTTCATTAGACAAGGCATTGTTCACCTGGGCCAAATCTGTAACTGTAAATTTGCATAGTGAATCAAAACACATTTACAATGTGACAATTTCTGGATAAGAACTGCAGCTCAGTGTCACACAAAGCTTAACTCGTACTCTTTGGAGAAAAATCATGTCAAGCTGTGTTTACACTTATTCCTTAAAGCTAACTATTTTTTATTTTTATGTTACTAGCACTTTTTTTTAAATTTACTAGCAAGTAATCCAACAATGACCTTTTCTTCAATTCACTGAATTCTTCAGGAATTAGTATTTATTAATTAATTACTTGTAATTTTGCGACTAGTCACTATCCCAAGTCATGTCAAGTAACTAATCTATTGTTACTTCTATGAAATTGTCTATTTTTTGCCACTGAATTCTATGGGGAGCTGTGGTTCCAAAACTATTCAAATACGTATTAGAATGTATTCAGGTTTTTCAAGTACTAAACTGAATAATATACAAACTAGCCTACTGGTATCCTTTCGGTACATATTTAATTTATAATAACTTAGTTTATTTAATTTTATGGCTACTCTGACTTGTCATTACATATGAAGAAAGTTTACTTGAAAAATGTGGGATAGATACTAGTAACTACTGGGAAAGCCATTAGAAACTTAAAAAATAAGTAGTAGCACCTAATGAACACCTAATAAAAGTTGAAAATGATAGTCACTATTGGATTGCTTGCTACACATAAAAATAAAACTAGATCGTTTTAAGGAATAAATGTTTAAACAGCATGCCATAAAGGAACTGGAAAACAGGAGAAAATGACAAAATGCACTATTCCCGAACAGCCGTTGGAGCAGATCATTAACTCGACTTCAAAGTGATCAAGGAAGCGGCACTAGAGCCAAAATGGATGCCACCACAGTCAAAACAGAACATGCCACAAAAGCAGAACCTGTGTTCCTCGTGGGCTCTGGTTCTGGGTAATCCTCATCATCGGGCTCATCATCGTCCAACCCACTGGAGCCTTCTTCATCCACGGGGGGAGAGTCAAAGCAAAGCGTTTTCATACTATTTTTGATAAACTCGCAGATAGTCCGCTCTGAACCATCACAGACGCAAGTATCCAGGAGTTGAGCTTTGGGAAGTTTGCGCATGTACGCGATGACATTGCGGCATGGGTTCGAGCAGCTGGAGCCGCTGAAGAGTTTCCCGCAGTGGAGTAAATAATCGCCCATGGCGCTTCGGCACTGGATGTCCCTCTCGCACTGGCGCCGGGCTTCGGTGCAACCCATGTTGCTGGTTTTGGGCAAGCACGGCTCGATGGCTCGCTTGATCTCCCGGCAGCGGGGGTCTGAGGCGCAGCTGCAGTCCTCCAGCGCCGGGCCGCTCTTGGTCAGGTTGAGTTGCACCAGCGACGAGATGCAGTGACTGGGGCACTTCTTCCTCTGGCCGCTCAGGACCGAGTCACAGGCGTGCAAATACTGGTCATAAGCGTAATGGCAATCTGGCTCCGACTGGCAGTTCAATATCGCTTGCCAGCAGATCAACCGACGGCCGTGGTGGTTGGAGGAGGCAATGGAAAAACAACTAAAACACACAAGCACACAAGCGAAAGGCCAAATGAATGTGTGCGCGCCACGAACCAAACCTGCACAAGTTGCCATATCGAAGTCTGTAATCGTTTGGCTGGCGTCAGGTCAGTTTTAAGCATGCATATTTCATATTTCCATTGCATCTAGTGAGGGAAAAATCCCCCAGCTCAGATCATGTTTGCAAGGTCCATCCAAAAGGAAAAGTTTGTTCCACAATTGCGGCGAATCTATAAAGACATTTTCCTGTAACGTTAATCCATGTTCTTAAAAAGAAGCCTGCATTACGAAAAGTGCTATTTCCAGCAAACGGGTTGTTCACTCCATCTTCCCGGTTCCTGCCGTGTGACAGTGCGGTGATTCCTCCTTCCACCTCTTGGCTTTCTTGTGGGCAGAAGTGAGGAGCTCACGAGCTCGTCCTCTCGCGTCTCTCGCTCACATCCGAATGCGCTCGCGAGCTACTAACATCACGCTTCCCCGACTGAACTGATACATTCACGGGCGTGCGCTTGTCGTCCGTCATTAAGTACGCATCGGGACGCGAACAGATAATAACACGGCGTTCAAATTCACACACTGGCCCCTTTCTGACCCGCTAGTTTTGCTTTATCCATTCTACTCCTGCGGAAATTTTAGGGATTCCTATTGGTCAGACCGTTTGTTGTTGCAAATCTCGACGTCAAGTAAGGGGCGGGAGAATGGGGGTGGGGCATGATGGGTCAGGAATGGTCTCTCTCCAAAATGTTTGGATTACCTCAGAGCAGAACGTGAGGGACTTTAGAGGCAAGGTTGACATTTGCAGAACATATAAAGAAAATGGAAGACAAGTGCAAAAAGGTTATTCATGTGATGAGATGTTTGACAGGAAGAGTGGGGTGCCAGTCGTTCTTAAAAGTATACAGGTGCATCTCAGTAAATTAGAATGTCGTGGAAAAGTTCATTTATTTCAGTAATTCAACTTAAACTGTGAAACTCGTGTATTAAAGGGGACCTATTATGCCCCTTTTTACAAGATGTAAAATATATCTCTGATGTCCCCAGAGCGTATATCTGAAGTTTTAGCTCAATATACCCTACAGATAATTTTTTACAGCTTGTTAAAATTGCCATTTTTAGGGTGTGAGACCAAACGCCTGTTTTGAGTATGTTGCTTTAAATGCGAGTGAGCTGTTGCTCCTGGAGAAGAGGGCGGAGCTTCAAGAGCTCAAGCTCTGCATAAGCAGTGCTAGCCTTTGCAAATAAACGTTCCCCTATTATCACAAGCCTGTTATCTTTACAGAAAACTACTCGGTTTCAAAGTCAGTCATCTGATTATACTGTGCATAATAAATTCACGTTTATGAATTACACAGACGGGGAGCACGGCGGGATAAAAATAACAACATAACTGGTCTCATGCTATCACAGACTTTATAAGTTCCACTTCTGATTATGAGCTCGACAACTTCAAGCAATCGACTCACATTGCTTTCATACGCAACATTTAACTAACCTTACCACATTCCTATTCACGATCATTCTGGCAGCACTTGAAGGCAGCATCAGCAAAAACACACAGAGACAATGATAGCTTTAGCAATAAGCCTTACAGTGTGCCAAGAAGCTCTTTCAGAAAGGCAGTTTGGAAAACAACGCGTGATACTTACTTGTCTGGAGCTGACGTTCGTGCACGAAGCGTTGGTATTAATTCCTAAACATATTGGGGACATTACTGATTTTTTCTGGGATATTTCCTTCGAAAATGTAATTTAACCACAGTGTCCTCGGCTCAGATGGGGGGAGATTATGGTGACTCCTATGTTCATTAGTGCATCCCAAAACACAACACTTATAAAGCCTCTTTGGTGCTGATATTGTATATATCTCCAGTAATGGCGGACCGCAGCTTCTCACTCAGGGCTGTGTTTATGCTAATAGGTCAGAGAGCGTCATTAATGGGCGGGACTTTTTCCCCTCAGTGAGGCGCACAGAGGGAGAATCTGAAACAGCTCGTTTGGAGAGACTGTTTATGACTTATTGATTTTATAAAAAAATGAGTTGGTGGATTTTTAACATTATAAGCTGGTTGTTTTCACATACTGCGGCCACACAACTGTGTTCAAACAGCTTATAAAAGTGATTTTTGCATAATAGGTCCCCTTTAAATAAATTCAGTGCACACAGACTGAAGTAGTTTAAGTCTTTGGTTCTTTTAATTGTGATGATTTTGGCTCACATTTAACAAAAACCCACCAATCTCAACAAATTAGAATATGGTGACATGCCAATCAGCTAATCAACTCAAAACACCTGCAAGTGGTTTCCTGAGCCTTCAAAATGGTCTCTCGTTTGGTTCACTAGGCTACACAATCATGGGGAAGACTGCTGATCTGACAGTTGTCCAGAAGACAATCATTGACGCCCTTCACAAGGAGGGTGAGCCACAAATATGCATTGCCAAAGAAGCTGGGTGTTCACAAAAATGTTGTATCAATCCATGTTAACAGAAAGTTGAGTGGATGGAAAAAGTGTGGAAGAAAAAGATGCACAACCAACCGAGAGAACCGCAGCCTTATGAGGATAGTCAAGCAAAATTGATTCAAGAATTTGGGTGAACTTCACAAAGAATGGACTGAGGCTTCACAAGGAATGGACTGAGGCATCAAGAGCCAGCACACACAGACCTGTCAAGGAATTTGGCTACAGTTGTCATATTCCTCTTGTTAAGCCTCCTGAACCACAGACAACCACAGAAAACAGTCAGAGGCATCTTACCTGGGCTAAGGAGAAGAAGAACTGGACTGCTGCCCAGTGGTCCAAAGTAATCTTTTCAGATTAAAGCAAGTTTTGTATTTCATTTGGAAACCAAGGTCCTAGAGTCTGGAGGAAGGGTGGAGAAGCTCATAGCCCAAGTTGCATGAAGTCCAGTGTTAAGTTTCCACAGTCTGTGATGATTTGGGGTGCAATGTCATCTGCTGGTGTTGGTCCATTGTGTTTTTTGAAAACAAAAGTCACTGCACCCGTTTACCAAGAAATTTTGGAGTACTTCATGCTTCCTTCTGCTGACCAGCTTTTTAAAGATGCTGATTTCATTTTCCAGCAGGATTTGGCATCTGCCCACACTGCCAAAAGCACCAAAAGTTGGTTAAATGACCATGATGTTGGTGTGCTTAACTGGCCAGCAAACTCACCAGACCTGAACCCCATAGAGAGTACATATACGGTAAATTAACATACTTTCCAGAAGGCCAACAATTCACTAAAAATGTTTTTTTTTTAATTGGTCTTATGAAGTATTCTAATTTGTTGAGATAGTGAATTGGTGGGTTTTTGTTAAATGTGAGCCTAAATCATCACAATTAAAAGAACCAAAGACTTAAACTACTTCAGTCTGTGTGCACTGAATTTATTTAATACACGAGTTTCACAATTTGAGTTGAATTACTGAAATAAATGAACTTTTCCACGACATTCTAATTTATTGAGATGCACCTGTATGTTGCTCTGATAAGATCAGTGTTGGATTATGTTGGGTCTGCAGCTAAGTCTCTATTAAAGAGATTGGAGGTTATTCAGAATCAAGCTTTAAGAATTTGCTGTGGTGCTTTTAAAACGTCTTCAGTACCTGCCAAACAAGTGGAAATGGGAGAATTACCACTGGAATTATGAAGGATTCAATTGATGGCTAATTACTGGGCTGGATTGCAGGGACATAGTGACTCTCATCCCACGAAAGCAGTATTGCAGGATTGCTGGGAAAATGGAAGAAATTTAAAGGAAAACTTTAGTCAAATTGGAAACAATGTAGCAAAAGAGTTAGAAGTGTTTAATATGCGAATAAACCCTACGGTAGTTTTTCCAGAGATTGCCCCTTGGAAGATGACATGGCCTGAGGTAGACTGGTTTGTGTTTGAGGAGAAAAGAAAAGCAAAGGAAGAAGTTAATTTGAAAAGCATATTTAACAATCGAGTAGGAGGTAACTATAGTGAATTTATACAGATTTATACAGACAGTGCTAAAAAAAACCAGAGAGACAGAAGAAACAGGGTTTGGGGTGGCAATTCCAGGGAAAGAAGTAGAAATTAGTAAGAGAACATCTAATAATTTAGGGGTATATACAGTAGAGATGATGGCAATTTTAATTGCTTTGCAATGGGTGGAAAGGGTAGGACAGGAAAAGGTTTTAATATGCTCTGATTCTTTATCAGTCTTGGCAAGTTTAAGGTCATTCCATTCAAAAGCTCGGCAAGATATCCTGTATGAAGTGCTTCAATTAAACACAAGATTAAGTCATATGGGATGTCAGGTTAAATTTATGTGGGTCCCAGCACATGTTGGCATTACAGGTAATGAGATGGCGGATAGGCTGGTTAAAAGGGCGCTAACAAAAAAGAACATAGAAGTGCAGGTAAATATAAGTAAAGCAGAGGTAAAATGCATAATTTGGGAGAAAATCAATAAAAGGTGGCAAGAGAGGTGGGATAGAGAGGAGAAAGGGAGACACTTATACCAAATTCAGAGAAATGTTAAAGAGGATAGGGTGGGAAATGGGAATAGGAGAGAAGAGGCAGTGATGACGAGGTTAAGGTTGGGACACAGTTCCCTGAACAAAACACTAACGATGATAGGGAAGCACCAGACAGGGTTGTGTGAGGGATGCCGAGAAGAAGAGACAGTGGAGCACATAATCATGACTTGTAAGAGATATGAAACACATAGGCAGGTAATGAAGAATAAGCTGAGGGAGATTGGGGTGCAGGGGTTCACATTAAAAGGGTTACTAAGCACCATAAATAGGACACAGAATAGAATATTGATTTCATTTTTAAGGGAGGCAGGAGTTTTCAACAGGATTTAATGGATAATTAAAGTGTGATGTGGGTGTGTGGGTGTTTATGTGAGGGGATTAAGTGAGTGTCATGTAAGTGTAGGTAAGGGAATAGACTGTTTTATTATAACCTATTATCTGATCCACACTCCGGAGCAGAGGGGGCGGTAATGCACCAAAAAGCTGGATGCCAACCGCCGTAAAACTGGAAAGAAGAAGAAGAAGAAGAGCAGAACGTGGGTTAGAAAGCCCAGCTATACTGTCGTTTGTCAGACTTTCTCGAATATGTATGACGTGAATTCTTGGGCAGCATCACAGTTGATTTTGTGACTACGCATGAATACTTGATCACTGAGACTCAGTGTTTCGCGAGAATCGGTCGTTTCTGATTAAGAACCAACAACTAGCAACTTTGTTGTTGAACAAGATGGTACTTTTGCACTGTTAAGTTTCAATGAGGTTAGAGATTTTCAGTTTCTCTGAGACAGAGTCGAACTCAAGTCTCAGTTTTTAAAAGCGGGCCTTCATCAAACCCAGAACTAATCGAGCCGTTTGTGTCAGGCTGGGGAGAAAGGTATTGTAATAATGTAAATTATGTGAAAAATAATGCGATTTTCGAACCACCAAGCATGAGAGCATGTTCTAGTACACACCCAAAACAAAATCAAGACTTTGTAAAAGAGCATAATAGGACCCCTTTAATGTTTTTCTCTAAAGCGCACCATGGATTTATTTATTAGACTAAAAATACATTTTTATTACCTTAAAAATACATTTATTTGTGTTATGGCAAAACTGAATTTCAGCAGCCATTACTCCAGTCTTCAGTTTCACATGATCTGCTGATTTGCTGCTCAAGAAACATTTATAATTATCAAAGTGGAAAATGGTTGTGCGGCATACTACTTTTGTGAAAGCCATGATGATATATTTCCCTGTGTATTCTTTGATCTAACAAATGATGGGTTAAATATGGACAGAACGAGCAATTGGTCAAAACAACCCAATCGCTGGTTCTGTCTATATTTTACCCAGTGCTGGGTTGTATTTAACCCAGCATTTTGTAGAGTGTAGAAAGCTCGAAAGAACAGAATTTATTTAAAATAAAAATCTTTTGTGACATTGTAAATGTATTTACTATCACTTTTAATCAACTTAAAGCATAGGCCTACTTGCTGAATACGCAAATTAAAATGAAAAAAAAAAAACCTGACCATAAACTTTTGAATGGCAGTGTATAAAGCAAATAGTATATAATGTATGTATATACTATAGGGTGAACAAGAGACAATTTCCTTGTAGACCTAAAGACTTCTGTGAAGTAACTTCTAATTTAGAGTCAATTGTTTATGAGTTTTATATCAACCAAGTCAATCTTTTTGCAACTCATGTGTGAGTTTCCATCCATGCTCATTAAATCTAACTACTTATGGGTTTTCATGAAGGAATGTAACAAATGTGTTGCGGAAAGTCAGCTTTCTTTTATTAGATGTCACTGCATCTGTAATGGATTTATTTCAAGAGATATATCATTAACATTTGGCCTTTTCTAAAATACAAAGCTGTTACCAAGCCAGATTTAATTTTATAAGTTTTTGTCCTTTTGGACAAGATCTTATAAAATAAATTCTTACATTTCACAGCAAGTTGAAAATGCTTTTTGGGTGAATGTTATTTCAGCTTGATCCAGGCAAGGAATGTGTTTGAAAATGATAGTTCCTGGCTCACTGCACCGTGTCTTGTCAATTACAATAGAAAAAGACACATTGGCTAACAGCAGCAACATCGACACTGGGCTCAGATATAAAATGTACCCATGAGCCGTGAAAAAAGTGGACTCCTTATGTGTAAAATGATAACATGCAAGTTCACACTTGAACATGAAAAGGGGGCATTTGCTGATGCTTAGCATGGAAGATCAGTGGGTCCACCTAGCACAAAGAGGGTTTGTGTTTCAAACACTACTGTGGAGTTAGGAATGTACCTTTAGGCCACTGTGCAGCAAGCTTCTGACCCTAAACAATGAACTCAATGTCAGTTACGGATGGTCAGATCTGACAATGACGTTTTCGCACCAGTTCCAGGTGATGGATGTAGGGAACTCTATACCCCATGAGTCAAAAGTCTTGAGAGCACAATGATTTGATCTAGAGATAATAATTGCTTCACTCTGTATCTAATAGTGAGATCAACAACTGCCTTAGCAACAAGCAACTATTCCAGCTTTACTATTAGGCATCAAACACCATTCATCCTATTTTCTCTTAATACTTGAATTCACTGCAGTAACAGCTTCATTTAGATTTAAAGGAGATCTAAGCAGAGGGAGTAAAACATTTATAAACAACTGTTTTCTTTGGCAGGCCGAATTTAAATAAGCCAGATGCTCGTGCAAGAAAGAGCTGCATGCCTTTACTTTAAATGGGGATTCATTTAAATTAACAGCATACAGTTTTAAATGGGGATAAATGACTCAATAATGCATTGAATAGCAAACACAATGAAGTCACAGCACAAATGACGTCCTTCCCTGCTCATTAGAAAGTTCAATTGGTAAACATTATTAGCTTGACTTGTTTATGATATCGTGCTTAAGTAAAATAATAAACAATAACAAGATGGCATTTTTGAGCAGGGCTTTGGAAATTTTTGAATGTTTTTGCTGATGTGTGTTGATACAGCAAAAGTAAAGCACACAGAATCCATTTATAAAGATATGTATATTCCTGTAAGTAACTTATTATTGGTTAAAAGTTTTAAAATGAACAGAAAATGTTTTCTTCTTATTCCACATTCTAAAATATTAGGGTATGTTTATGTTTGTCGCTTAATATTTTGTTCTATAATCAAATGTTACAGTCAAATGTTACCATGCGATCATTAAAACAAAGATAAAAGTCACAGATTATGATTATAATTTTATAGCTCAAAATGTACTGCCAATTTAAAACATTTTAAAATAAATAACACACTTCATATGGCAAAAAGAATGTGCCCATGGCCTTTATTTTTTGCTCTAATCTAAGAATACCTTTCTTACACTTTTGGAGGCCTTAATGAGAAACAGATTCCTTACAATAATCCATGGGGTGCTGTTGCCAAATTCTTGACCCTGATGGATGACCCCAAACAAAAACTCGCCCGTGCTGTAATTAGAATAAACTCACATCACTTTTTCCCTTTTTCATTGTATCATGGCAGTAGTGGAGGAACAGTATTCACACAGCAAAACACTGAAATCATACAGCCAGAACATGAACATGAACAAATCAAAAAACATGGCTATCAGTACTACAACATAGCAACATACATTTTCATCCATTAATCATTTTTCCTGTTTAATATTTTTCAGGAAACACTGGGGATTCAGCAGGACCATGTCAAATTTTCTGATTTCTTGCCAAGCATGCTGCACTGTTTTAGCTCCTTTCAAAAACTGTAAATAAATACAAAAGTATTACTTATGGAGTTTTTGACATATTTTGGACCATCCTATCAAATACGAATCCTCTAAAGACCTGCTAAGATCCTACTGGATAAACAAATTCCCCCAAAAATAAACTGAATAAACTGGAAATTGAAGTTTATACCGTTGGATCCTAACTGATTCTTAGCTGGTTCTTATAGGATTCCAAATTATGATCAAAATTATAATAACAGGAAGTTGTGACAGCACAGCTGCTCTTGGTTTTATTGAGGCTTTAAACACACCAACAACTGTTGTTAGCGCCATGATAGAGATATAGACAGCTGCCCTATACTGTTGTCCAGAACTGTTTATGAGCTGCTGCTGAAGTCGACTGAGAAATAAGTTTAAAATGCAACATAACATAACCAGTACTGGTTTAAAGTGTTAAATGTGTGTTTAACCTGAACATAACTGTGCTTCATCATTCTTTTTCATGAATAATACAAAGCCAAAACCCAACAATACACCCGTGAGCTTTTCAGGGAGTATAATCTGTATCTGTGTAGAGCATCCTCTGGAATCCAGCCATCAGTATCACAGTCAGGGAGGATGTTGACTAAAAACCTCATTCATTCTCATTCCATTCCAGCATTGCCATCAGCTGCCATCCCATCTTCTGACTGACACCAGATAGGAGGACAGATATCTTGCTAAGTCCTGTTTCAACCCATGGCCATGTCAACTCCCTTGATCAGCACACACACACACACACACACAGACCAGCTGTTCCAACACATGGCCCCCTTGCCTTTCCATACTAAAAGTGACTATTTATACAGGCCTAAGGGCCCGTCATACCATTGCAAAGAGGGGAAGAATGCCATGTGTGCATATGGGGCCGGCCAATAAAGACATAACCCCTCACAGACATGACCTTAATCCAACAAACATGGAGTGCAGCATGGAAGAATTTTACTGCATGAGACACAACAAAGCCTGACAGTAAAAACAAGTGGCAACCACAAACATTCTTTACAGGCATTAATGGTATTTAGAAATCAAAGAGCAACGCTGAAGTCACGCAAATGCAGACTTACGACTTTTTTGTTTTGATTAAAACTTTGGATACGAGGTCAGGTGTATAAATAATTCAGATGAGTAATTCCTTAAAACTTGCACTAAATTATTGGCGCATGTTTTTTCCCACACCCACATGCAATTATGCACTGCTCTGCTATTCTTTCATAATAGTTAATTTGCCAATTTGTTGATGTTTTTGGCAAGCTGCATTCATTACACAAATTCTTCAAAAGCATATTAGTTTAGAGAGTATAAAATATTCACAGCCAAATAAAATATAACCACACCTGTCAAGCTGTGGCTATGGTGGGAAAATTTTGAATTTCTGAAGCATGTTTCAAGCACCTTGTCTGCCTTGTATTGGTATTTTGGTAAAGAGGCATAGCTTGTAAAACACAAGCTCGCTGGACCTTTAGTAACCATGTGACGGTAAAGGGTAAGTGTCAAAAATGGCATGCAGGACTCCACCTCCACAACCAGCCCAACTATCACCCTATCCTTTTGCCCTCTGCCCCCAGTTGTTGCAAAAAGCCTGGCCTGACCTGTCTGGTTATGGAGATGTAAAAAACGAAGTGGGCAGGTAATGCGAAACCTTCGGCGTTATTCCCCTTTTTGGTACATTAGGGCCATGGCCCTTGTAGTGTAATGGGGCCACTTTGTTGAAGCGGTCACTGTGGGCCTGAACGCTGGCCACCGCAATGCTTAGAATAACTGAATGACACAATGGTTTCTTCTCTAAATAAACAGATGTGGGGAGACTGTTAAAACTCCTAGCCCCCTTTTTTCTCTGCCAGAATTTTTTCCCTTCTCTCCCATCTGCGAGCTTTAAGAGCAATTTCTCGTTCTCATCTCCTCTGAGAAATGCTAAGTTTTGGTTCTGGGCAGCTGTGGAGCTGAGCCCTGCCCTTCTTATTTTACCGCTTTGATTAGATGATATCAGCCATCACTTCAGGTCCACATAATTGCATCTCACTTGCTTTCTCTCTCTCCCTTTTTCTTTCCCACAGGCACATGCTAAAGAAATTGCATATATCAAGCCCTCAAGCAATATATTTTCTGTTTTAGATTACAACAAGAGTCACATTCTCTACCTAAGAGTCTTCCATGAAATGTGATTTAACTGTTGCTATGAGCATTTAGGAGAGGACAATAACTATATGGTAATAGAGAGAAAAGGGGATACAGATACAGTATCTTTCAAAAGTCTGGGGTTGGTCATTTTTAATTTGGCAATTTTTTGTGAAAAAGAAATTAATAGTATTATTCAGCAATGATGCATTAATTGGATCAAAAGTGACAGTAAAGACATTCATAATAATGTTACAGAAGATTTCTATTTAAAATAAATGCTGTTCTTTTGAAGTTTCTATTCATCAAATCCTGAAAAAATATATCATGTTTCCACATAAATATTAAAGACTAGAGAAAATTCAGCTTTCACTTCACAGAAATCAATTGCAGTTTCATATTCAAACAGAGTTAGCTATAAGTTATTTTAAATTGTATTTTTTTTCTTTCAATATAACAGTTTTTACTGTATTTTTGATCAAATAAATGCAGGCTTGATGAGCATAAGAGACTTATTTCAAAAACATGTCCTTATAGACCCCAAACTTTTTTGTATTGTATGTCTTAAAACAATGACAAGACATAACATATTATATAACATTATGTTATTATATGTGTATTGAAATTAATGTTTTGCTCTAACTGTGTTTCTATTGGTCCAGATTATTTTGAAGCAGAACTAATCTTTCAGAAAAAAAAAAACCTCAGGAAAGTCATGCAATTGCAGTGGATACACACATAATCAGTTAATAACTCTGCAATCCACAATAATCTATTAAAATACCATTGTCGCAACTCCCATGAGAGGACTATGAATCATCTAAATAGCTTTGGGTTAGGAAATTTTGTGAGAACTTTGCTTTTACGGTCACTATGAAGTCATATTATGCATTGAGCTGAATAAATTCTGTTAAATAGCAATTAGACATTTAATATCTGGTTATTCATGGAATTACACATGGCAAATTATTGTGTAGGGTTATTACAGGATAGCTTAGAATAATAGGGTGGGTTTGCATTTGTTGTTCTGTATGTGTATGATTATCAGAACCTGACTGGTTTCTCTGTTATCTGCACAACCCTCAGCCCAACTAATCTATTCTCTGCTTTAAGCATAACCATGTGCAGAAAAAACAAGACTGCCTGCAAAACATGTCATTATTTTGACATAGAATAATTCTAACTGTAAACAGAGTCTCAGGTTAATAACAGGCAGCTGGGCAGTTATGGACACTTTCTAGCTGTCATGTCACTCTTTCATGTAGTCTTGATCTAGATAAATACATTTTCACATACAATTGAAATCCAAAATTTAAAATTTAAAACAAAGCATCTTTAAATACTTTACTTGAAGTCTTTATATACAGTGCCTTGCAGAAGTATTCAAACATTTTTTCACGTTGTGTTGTTGCAGCCTTATGTTAAACCGCTTTAAATTACTTTTTTTTCCCCACAACAATCTACACTCCACACACCATAATGACAAAGCAAATAACAGGTTTTTAACATCTTTGCAAATTTATTAAAAATAAAACTTAAATGATTCCATTGCATAAGTATTCAATCTGGGATATCCCATCTCTGGGACAGATGAAATTTAGCTCAGGCGCATTCATATTCCTTGTAGATGTTAGTATACTTTGAGTGAAGTTAACCTGTGGCAAATTCAATTGAATGGGTATGATTTTTAAAGGAACACAAGTCTTAATATAAGGTCTAACAGCTGAAAAGGCATATCAGAAGAAAAACCGAGCCCTGAGGTCAAAAGAACTGCCTGTAGAGCTCAGAAACAGGTTTGCGTCAAGCCACACATCTGGGGAACTGTTCAGAAAAAATTCTGCTGCATTGAAGGTTCACAGAATCACGTAGCATTTATTATCCATAATGGAAGAAGTTTGAAACAACCAGGACTCTTCCTAGAGCTGGCCTCCTGGCCAAACTGAGCAACTGATGGAGAATGGTTTTGGTTAGAGTGGTGACCAAGAACCCGATGGTCACTCTAGTTGAGCTCCATGATCATATGTGGAGATGGGAGAAACCTACAGAAGGACAAACTTCACTGCAACACTCCACCAATCTGGGCTTTATGCTGGTTTGGCAAGTATCAATCCTCTCCTCAGAGAAGACACATGAAAATACACTTGGAATTTGCAAAAAAGCACCTAAAGGACCCTCAGACTCTGAGAAACAAGATTCATGGGTTTGATGAACCTCAATTCTAAGCATCATGTTTGAAGGAAACCAGCTCTGCTCATCACCTGCAGAGTACCATCACAAAAGTAAAGTGTGGTGGTAGCAGCCTCATGCTGTGGGACTGTTCTTCAGCGCCAGAGACTGAGGGACTCATCAGAGTAGAAGAGAAGCTCAATGCACCAAAATATAGAGATAGCCTTAATGAAAACCCAGTCCAGAGCATTCAGAACCTCAGATTGGGCAGAAGGTTTACCTTCCAACAGGACAATGACCCTAAGCACACAGCAAGAGTGGCTCATAGACAACTCTGTGAATGTCCTTGAGTGGCCCAGCCACAGCCTGGCCTTGAGCCCAATCAAATATTTCTGGAGAAACCTGAAAATGTGCATCTGCCCCCATCCAACCCGACAGCTTGAGAGGTGAACAGGTGAGGAGAAGAATGGCAGATAATTGCCAAATACTGATGAGCAAAGTTTGTCGGAACAAACAAAAAAGACTTGAGGCTATAAAGGTGCTTCAGCTAAGTACTGAGTTAAGGGTTTGAATATTTATGCAATGAACTTATTTCAGATTTTTTATTTTTTATAAATTTACAAAGTTGTGACAGTTCTGTTTTTGCTTTGCCATAATGGTGTATGGAGTGTAGATTGATGTGGAAAAAAAAAGTAATTTAATGCAGTTTAACATAAGGCTGCAACATAAAACGTGAAAAAAATGAAGGGGTTTGAATACTTCTGCAAGGCACTGTATAATGCATTATAAAAGCATTTATTATAACCATAATTATAATACATAATACTTAAAAAGTATAACGCATTAAAACAAATGACAAACAAACAATTGTAAATGCAAGGAATCTGCAAATATTATGCATTTTAATTATTTTTGAAAAGATATAATGCACTAATGTAAATAATGTATGCTGTTATTATGCATTATGCATAAGGCTTCAAGTAAAGTGTTACCATTTTGACCATCCGAAGTGGACAGAATTTATGCTGCTTTCATCAGATGTCCTTTCTTTCAGTGCCTATAAATATGTTGCCTGTGTCTGCTGTTGACAAGGATGAAAGGAAATATGCAGGAAAGTGTCGTGTCACGGTAAAATTTTACTGCATCCATTAATAAAGCTGTTTTTAATTGTAACCAGATGTGACCTTATTAGCCAAATGATAAATTCACAACTGCATAAATCTCACTCAGAGAAAATGCATGCTCAGCATTCACATAGCACAGTGTTTTATGAATCCTATTTGTTACTGTTATAAATGATCAAGAATGCAAGCTTAATCAATACAAAAAAAAAAAAACACTCTTTAAAGAAACTTCCCAAGAAACAGATGCTCATTTGCAGTACATGCCTAAAAATTCCCATACAACACTCATCACTTCACTCTCAGCTAAGCTCGGTAAATGACAATATATCTAGATGCTGGTATTTTGCAATAATGCACTCATTAGTGTCTGGTTTCTGCTTGTAATGCCATTGCTTATGACTCTGGAGTCATCACTTCGTGCCTAAAGGTTATTGCTCAGTAATCCATCAGGAACTTGCTTCTTTTCCTCCCAGAGTACGGTTCAGGCTGAGGTTACAAACATCACACTAGATTTATGTGCAGGGAGGTTGCACTTTTCTACCAAGGGTTGTAACGTTGTGTGATTGCCCTGTCATGGTTGCCCGTGGTAGTACATGGTTTTTAAAATCAGCTTGTCGAGTTTTAAGGAAGACATGCTATCTTCATTACACTGAGAATGAACTTTGCGCAAGTGTCAGTTTTAGCCAGTGAACATTTGCAAATAACTGAAACTAATTTTACCAAGTTTTTTTTTTTCTTGGTGCAATTCCTTTCAAACTTACTGACCCATCTGGAGTGCCATCTATATTACAGATGCATATTAAATTTTAGATGTTGATAAATTAATAAACAGTTTAATTCATGGCCATGTTTTATTAATTTGGTTTCTTCATTTCAGTTAAGTCCTTGCCAAGCTGTACTAAATAGTTACCTTGTTGCAGTTTAATAACAGAGGTTGTTGTACTAATTCATTACCTAATTTTAATTAGCACGATTTTAGTTAAATGAGGGAATGAATTAGTATACCATGGCCATGATTTATCTAAAATGAGGGGATGAATTAATAAGTTGAGTGATTCATGACCATGATATCTTGTTTTTTTTCCTCCCTCATATCACTTGCTGGGCTTGAAAAAAAAAAAAAAAGTTAAAATTTCTATATTATTTTGCCAATCATTTAAATGCTCAAGTAAATTTAGACATCACAACATGTATACAATGTATATTTACACTACATAAAATATATTCTTTTTTAAAATTTTGTAATTTAATTATTTTTTAATAATTAGTGTTTTTAAATATTAACTGTAAGTAAGGGTTATATGATAACAAAAGTCACTTCACTTTAAAAATATGTAAATGACCATGCAAAATTAAATATGTACCAATACTAATAAAAAAAATTAGCTAATAACTAATACCAATATATCATGCTCTAATAATTATATATATATAAATATAATATAGATACATTTTTTTTTTTTTTAAAAAAGGTTAAAGTGTCATGTGTGTCAATCATTTTCAGAAAACAGAACTTCTCCACCACATGAAGACACTGTTTGGTCACTATTAACTAAAATAATTACTTTTTTTAATGGTGTACCTTTGGCATGCTCTTAGAAACATCAGTAACATATTATTACCATATATTTAGTTGTTTCTATTCCAAAAATTATACAGTCAAACTAAACGCCACAGGAACCTGGTAATGCTTTCCAATGGTCCTGGTTTTTCAGTGCCTGCAGCATCATGGTTGCTTGGTGCTCAAAACAAACAATAGGCCTGTAACAGAAGATCATTATTAGAGACACTTATCATCCAGTCAAAAGAACAGATGATATCAGTTTGGGTTTGTCCTTACATAAATGCTACTTTCTGAGCATTACAACTCATAAATATTATAAACATGCCAGTGTTGATTTAACGTGTTCAAACAACATTGCTAAACATATTACTGCCTCTGTTTGTCAAGAGTTATCTCTACATCTTTATGTTTACTTCAACTTTAAAATGCCCTGTACATTATGGTTTTGCAGAGGAGCATACTTTGGTAACAGAGTATCGCAAATGACTATGTTTTATGAAGAAAATAATCAATATCAATGGATGTTGGGTTTGGCAAAGCACAGCAGCCAGTGTTACAGATAAGATAAGCAGGTCAAGATCAACAGTTTGGCAGTCACTGACAGCCATATTATTTTCAAGAAAAACAGAAAATACACAAATGTATACTCACATGCAGGTGTCTATGCATTGTCTGACCTAACTGAGTCTTCATCAGATTGTTTAAATACATCTCAATAAAGATTCTATTAATCAAGTATCTCTTAGAATAAATCTATTGAGTTTTTTTTTTCCCCCTCTGTTTTTCATTCACACACTTATACAAGTGAATATTCACTCAAAAATACATGCACAGCCTCCTGATGGTCTTTTCTCTCAGAGAATACTTTAATCACAACCTCCCAAGCTCTGACACACACACACACACACACATCTCTTCGCTCCTTAAGGAATCAGACCACCTTCAGCCTCTGATATACATACCAGTGCTGCTCATAAACAATGGAAAGCTCAGCTGCTCTCTTCTCCTGTAAGCAATGGGAACTGTACTGTGATACAAGCATAAGTCACTGGAAGATTTCTGTCACCAGTCATTAATTCTAAAGAGAAACAAAAGTATTCAGGGTAGCAATACGGGTTGTTACGACCCTGTTTAGGGACCAACATAAGAAAACCATTCTAACAACAAATCACAGTGGCCAGGGCAAAAAGTTCTGAAGTTTTATTGTATAAGTAAAAGAATGTAACCAAAAATAGGAAAACGGCAAAAGATCAGTTTAAACAAATAATAAATAAGGACTGGTGAGCTAACTAATTTAAACTACCACTTACTCAAGAGTTAAGAAAAATCTTCCTATCTCCCGAGGGAGAAAA
>JAFVLL020017698.1:0-24519 GCA_021397915.2 Tor tambroides | reverse complement strand
GAACGAGGGGGCATCATTGGTCTTTCGAAGGGATCCCCACTTGCTCTCCGTGCATGCATACCTGCATATTGTTCCTGAGCCTGAGGGGGTGGCATAGGGGTTTTAAAGACCTGGACAGACCCTGATTCATTGCTGCCTGGGATAGGTGTGAGTAAAGGACGAGCATATGGGTCTGAGAGTATCATCCTGCTCTGGGGCATCCTCTGGTAGGCTTCCTTTCTCACAGACACCCTAGAGAACGGATCATGGCCTGGGGAGCCAATAAGATGCCTCCCTTCCAAAGTCTGACTCGCTCTGGGAGGGCACATCGGTTTGAGAAAAGGGTCTGTAGCTCCTGCTGGCCTTGGGGTGTCTGGGGGCTTGGCATAGGGGTCATTACATATGGCTGTTGGAGAGCCAATTGGCTCTGAAAGACCTCTGGGAGATTTCCCTGATTCTGAGTTACGGCGTGGAGTTCCCTGCCCAGTGGGTGGTGGTCTGGGGGTGCCTACCATTTTGGTGTAGGGATCCCAGGGTGAGGATGGTCTAGAGCCAGAGGAGCTTGGGGAAAACATCTGAGGGCTCTGTGGCTGAGATCCTGAAGATGGGGGTGGTGGATGAGGGCGCAAAAAGACGTCATCTGGGGAACACGATGTGGGCGTGCCGGGAAGCTGTGACTTTAAAACCCCATTGTTTGAACTGGACTGCTTGGGAGACATGTTCCCATTGTTGGAATGCACAGACACTGGGCTCTTCAGGTTACCGGAAGAGTCATGCTCAGATTGGCTGATTGATGGAAGTTGTTGCTGCTGCTGCTGAAGTTGTTCATTCTTCACCTGCTCAAGTTTCTGTGTAGCTTCAATCTTAGCTTGCTGCTTACTTTTCTGTCTCATGTGCTTCAACAGTAAGTGGAAAAAAAAAACATATAATTATTATTATATAATAAAAAAATGTACCATGTGTGATTTATTTAAAACACATAATGTATTACAATTACAATAAAATTCACTGAATAGTAATAAATCAAACCAACATTGATAAAAATTCTTTATTTTAGA
Source organism: Tor tambroides (assembly GCA_021397915.2). Classification (NCBI taxonomy): domain Eukaryota; kingdom Metazoa; phylum Chordata; class Actinopteri; order Cypriniformes; family Cyprinidae; genus Tor; species Tor tambroides. The sequence goes on along the minus strand of JAFVLL020017698.1, from coordinate 23,482 downwards.
GTTTAAAACTACTTCTCTTTACACAGATGTAATTAATTTGAAGTTCTGAGACATTCCTAAAATGGTAACGAGTTTATGCATGAAGAAAATGTCACATTACAAACATTTTTCATATTCCTTTCTGCCCTCTCAAGTAAACAAATATGCTTTAGTAGAGTTTATTTTGAAGGCTGCTCATGCAAACATTTCATTAAAAACATGTAGCACAAAATGCAGTTATGACACATTTGTTGTTTTTAATGTAACTCTTCTATAGTTCTGCAACCATGCTTGATGTCCATCACCAGACCAAACATTAAAATAATTCTCAATGAAAAATGAAACTTGTCTCAGTTTTACAAATCAGACAAATCAAAGACACAGAAATGCCATTTATATAATCTTCTTGACAAAACCAAAACATTTTTGGCTGTCAAAAAATAGTTCAACTCTTGTCCAAACAAATGTCTATAGTAGACTTACCTGTCTATACTTCCATTCTTGTTCATGCTCTGATTCCTTGTGCTTCAGTGGATCTTTGAACAGTAATTCTGGGTCCAGTGGTGGAATAGCAGGATCAAACACTTCTAAAGGCTGCTGTGGCTGAGGCGGCTGCCGCTTAATGGTCTCGTTGGACATTTGAACTTTGTTAATGCGCAGGGCCGCCCTGTTATCTCTGGCCTTTTGCTGTGAACGGTAGAGTGGTTGTGCAGTGTTGATATCAAAGAAAGACCATTGAAATTCAAAGGTTGCATAAATTTGCTAAAATTACATGGCTTTTAGACTAAAACCTTTTTTTATTTTAAGTGGCACTCTTTCACGTCAAGGTAATGTTCCCTTTAATCATATCGTTTGAAATTTATTTATCTTTTAGACCGTAATGAGCTCCTTGGGTCCAAATTACTCTTTTGACTTTGAGCAACGCTCAAGAGTCCCTATATTCTGCTGAAATAAATTCCAAGCTGGTTTATTCTGTTTAGTGTTGGCCTGATGCCAGTCTAACGGGTAGACCAGCATAGCCATGTTATTCACCGGAAAAATTTTGCAGGTGAAGCTGTTCGACAAGCATTCAAAATACTACATATGTGGGTGATAATGATGATAAACTCAATGTACTGCAGCAGATACTGTGCAGCTTACCACATATGGAGCCCGGTCCTGTGAACTTGCTTTTCTCCAGAGTTTTGCAATTTGTTTCACTCGTGTTGACCAGTCTGTAAGGTTATAACATTAAAATAAAAGTCTATGAGAAGATTAACATTGAGGGATATTAAGAAGATATGATGTCCTTTAAGGTCAACATGTACATGTAAATACACCATATTTACTTTACTAACTGCATTACTATATAATATGCTATATTACACACTAAATATAGTAAAATGGTTGCTAACAGCAATTCTTTTTGATTGTAACATATAGTACTTTATTGATTTTCAAAGCTGCATAAGACAAATCACTTATCTGACCTGGATATTCCTCCTTGAGGTTCGGGAAGTTGACATTAGTATACAGGACTGGTGCAACAGTGGCAAGTTCTCCAAGCGTTTCCTCTTTCTCCCACTTCAACGTGCTTTTCTGTGCGGTGGACATGGAGTCTCCCTCCACCTCAGAGGCAGCGGCTGGAGCAGAGGCTGAAGCTGAGCCTGTAGCGGACCACGGACCAGCAGTCTCCTGCGCTATCAGATTGAACTTCCTGTCCCTGTGCAGTAGATATAATAAATGTCATCTAGAAATACTGATTTAATCAAACTGTACCACAACATATTCACCTACTGAACAAGAAAAGACTAACACAAATGCAGTTTGTTCATTTTTTTTTTTTTTAATCAATATTGCAATTTAGGTGTGGGTGTGCATATGTCTACTCATGACTGACCTAAGATTGTCTGAGAAAGGCATGCGCTGCATTGACGGGATATTTCGAGCCATTTCAGGCCCTGCTCCAGGGGCAATTTGGGACTGTGAAAACTGCTGTTTGGGCTCCATCAAACCATTCATCACTGGCATTCGTGAAGACATTCCTGTACAAAAACATACCAATACAACTAAGCAACGGTGCAGCAATGCTAATGGTGTACAAGACTTATCACAGCGAATATAATTCAGTTTGATTCACCTGAGAAGGAAAAACATCAGTTTGTAGAAACAAACAAAAATGTGTTTACAGTAATGCACTTAAGGGATGAGTCAAAATGCCACAGACGCCACCGATTGAGCTTTTACAAAACCCAGAACATTCCGGTAAAGGTGAAATGTGTGATTTCTGAAGAATGTGCAAATGCCATCAACACCGAATTACAAAAATAATGTCAACACAGGTTTCTTGAACGCCATTGGCCACACAGAAAGTCTCAACCAAAACTCCCAAAATCATGCTGGTTCAAGTATACAGATTTCTTTAATGATGTCATGAAGGTAGTGGAGTACAAATTGTTCATAACTAATTCATTCAAGACTGAATTAACAGGGTTTCTGCAGAGACCTTTAAGACCTTTTTTAAGACCTGCACAAATAAAATTAATACCATATGAGCAGGGTAAGGCAATGTCTATAGTACCATATTAAACTGTAAAATGACTGTAAAAAGCATAATTTACAATTCAGATACAAGTTTTCACAAAAACAAAAATGATAAACTTTACATTTCAGCCTTTAAACCGTTTTTAAGAAAATGGTCGAAAAGTATTAATTATATTGATTTTAACAATTATTATCTATAAATTATTATCTAAATTAAATAACATGAATTAGGGGTGTGCGAAATTGACAAAAAAATGATATCTTGATATTTTCTGGGATTTTATCGATAACAATAATTAGACGATATTTTGCTGAGTGTGTTATTGTGCTGGTATCTTAAAGATTACCATGGACAGCTGACTCCTGAATTTTTTTGATATTCTTCATATTCTGTGTGGTCAGTTCACAGCAGTGATAGAAATTAATCTTTTCCAATAAGTTTTATGGGCATATTTACCTTTAAGCCATTTTTTTCTAAAAGTGTGCATCATCTTTTGAGTCAATTTCTTGCATTTGGGCTATTACCAAGCAAATCAAATCAGTATCAACAGAATTCACCTGTGCAAAGCATCTGAAGAGGCATTTAGATGTATTTACACACTGTTTAATGCAGCTCAGAGGGACACAGAAAGCTAACCTGCAGTTACAAATGCATAAATAATGTTTTGATATTTGAACCATAAAACGCTGAAAACTGATGTTTGAAATTATAAAAAATGAAGATACTTTAAATGTGAAATTAAAACCGCCAGTAGGTGGCAGCGAGTCACTGTTAGTAAGTGAGTCATTGCAATTGAACCGAATCATTTAAACGGTTGATTCATTCAGGAACGAATCACCGTCATGTGCTCAGAGACGCAAAACAGCGCTGTGGCTTTGTTTGGAGTTATTTTTGTTGGAGAAATAGAGCAAAAGCTAGAAATATGGTGTCTAAAACGTAAGTCTCTTAATTAACTTGATAACATCAAAACCACATTTGTAATCATGCTGACTTTTGGAGAAAAGAACGGCACTATTCGTGTGATATTAACTATATGAAATGACATACCGTAATTATCGGCTATACATTTTCTGCCCCCATATCTTAAATTATGTGATCATTCTAAATGTATTTTAATAGACTGAATCGTGCAGTGAAACTCGTACGCGCATTAGTTTAACCTATGTTAACTGATTCACTCTCTGCCAGCAGGTGTCGCGTTTGACAGAAATGTAACGGTTTTCCCGGTAAAGACAGAACACAAAGCAGCGCAGCACCGGACTTTGAACTTGCAGCGCTCATGTTTAATTAATAAAATCATAGCCTTTTGAAGTTTAATCGTCACATTCAGCCATATCGCAATTCTGGTCTTTCCGTCTCCAAATTTAAGACCTCTTGAAATCATAATTAAGACTTTCTTGTACAATTTAAGACTTTTTAAGGTCTTAAATTTCATACAACTAAATTTAAGACTTTTTAAGACCCCGCGGAAACCCTGAATTAATGTTATTATTATAGCCGCAAACTACAAACACAGACTATTTTGCTATTTTTGTCTTCCGCTGTTTTGATTTATTTTCAGATGTTTGATTCAGTTGTAGGATTCTTACTACGTCACTGTTCACAATGCTTTTATTCATTTGACAAACTAAAAGATGTAGAATGTACTTTGTATATATATAAGAAATGAAAGATATAGATTGTCCTGCATGTTTGCTTGTTTATTTTGCTCAAGAACATGATCTATAACAAGAAACTATGTTTCCAACCACAGGTCAATTGCTGCAGTTCCAACCACACAACTTTTCAATACAGTTTGTGAATATTTGTTGGAAATATGGATTAAGGAATCACTGAACTATGCTGGTAACGATGGAGCTTGTGACCACAGTTGGCTAACGTTGCTTTTGGGAAACCCACCCTTAATGGAGACGCTCAAATATTACAGAATTTCGATAGTGCCACACTGTTCACACTCTTTTAGAAGTATACCTATGTATTATAACCAGCACAGGAGTATTTTAATATGGAAAATATGACAGACATCACATATAGACAAATGTTGCCATCAAAAGACAACTGCTAAATTAGACTCTTAACCATATCTCTGAAACATTCCTTATTTTCCTAAACACACCTGAGTTGGGTTGGGAGGGATGTAAACCAGGGCCTGCGGGACCTTGCAGGATTTGAGCTCCCTGGATCTGTTGAGGCACCTGAGGAGGTTGGCTGGTGCTGGGGCTCAGGACCGCTGTGAAGAGATCCTCCACATCCTTCCCACCAAGCTCTGCAAGGAACGGGTCAATATTTACAACATATCGAAGGAACGCGTTCACTGGCAGTTGGTGCTTTGAGTTCATAACCTACCTGGTATTTTGTAGAGTCTGCTGAGTATTGATTCTGTAAGGCAGAAAGATTCGGTGTTTACATTTAGATGTTTCAAGAACAAGTATTATTATTCAACAATGCATACATTTGTTATATACAGACCATCAGTGACCATCTTGTCCAGTTCAGGGCTGAGGATGCCATCCAGTGGCTCCTCTGGCACCTGACGTGGGTGAGTTCGGCCCAGGTGAGTTTGAGATGAAACAGATTCGTCTTCTGTTAAAGGAGCAACGTCCAGACCTACACAAACACATATCCACAAAAGCACACAAATAATGTCACGTCCAACTCAACAAACTAAAATTACAAACCGTGGACCATGTGTCCTGAAATTGGGTTAGTCATGGTTGATTTTTAACACTTTCCCCATCATTGACAGAATTTTCCGGCTTTCTGTGTTTTCACTATTATACAGTACAAGGTGCTATAACACATCTTCTGAAAGAGTACTGAACGCTTGGACAAAAACACGGTGAAAAAGCAGAAACAAACGATATGTAATCCATATGTAAAATAATGCTATCATCAAACATTAAACAGTACAAAAATAAAATCTGCCTCATGTTATCGAATGAAACGTCGACCCAGGAAGTGGTTTAGGACTGTGAAGCTTTGGGGCTGTTAATAGAAGCGATTTACTCCATCTATGTTTTGATCAGTGTTCTGAATCTGATCCAGGCGTCTTTTACAAGCAACTATTTTAGCAAGCTGGCAGGGAATGGGTTAAAAACGGAAGCTGAATAGCTCACCTAAATAAAAAATGTTCTTTTATTCACCCTCATGGTTTCTATTCGGTATAAAGGTAATTGCACAAATGCACAATTTTCGTGCGAAAGTTTTGCACATTAAAGAATAAATACGACCTCATGTTGTGTCAATCACATTCACATATTGCCTCCGAAATTTTCTTCTGTCATAAATTTTTTTGAATCAGGTTCAATTTTCTGCATTTTTCACATCCATAGCAAGCATTTTGAGAGGTGTTTTGACAATTCAGAGCCACCATATAAGCGAACACAAAATCCAGAATGGTGTTCATCCACTTCATCTCGCAACACAAAGTGCAGTAAATGTCCTTACACACTGAGCTCACAGAAATAAAGAAATTTGAAGCAAAGCATCAAAGTTTACTGACATCCTTCTTTTTCTCTTTTTAAGAAGAGAGAGGACAACAAAAATCATCCTCGCTGCTTCAAGACTCCATTTTGTATTGTTTTGCAAAATTTTTAATTAATACTAGTGCTGTCAATCGATTAAAAAAAATAACTAATTAATCGCTCATTTTTCTGAAATTAATCGCGATTAATCCCACCTAATATTAAAGTTTTTAAATATACTTTTATATTGCAATAATTTCACATTCAATCTTCAAATTAATGTACGAACAACATATATTTTTAATATTTGTTTAATCGCATCTTTTTTATGACTGAAGGCCAGTATCACTGATACCAAGTAATACTGATTTCCCTATTAAAAAAATTCCCCTAATATTTAACCATTGACTATAGCCATTAAACATTACATTATAATTAAGAGCTATCAATTTTAACATTTATTAGACTTATTAAATAACTTCTAATTTAAGTGAACTTAAAACAATCTTCACATAAACCCAATATAATAAATGATATATTTAGCTAGGCTACCTGTGCCCCTCAGCAGAAATATACAGAAATTGAATAAAGTTATCAAACAATAAATTCTAAACTAAATACAGATAAATACTGACAGCTATATAAAAGTTATTGATTTCCTGTGATGTCTTGATGAACAGACATCACAGCAGCTGGTTATTAGGTTGTTTTGGCTGCTATTTCTTTAAGAGCTGCCTACTAGACGTGATGCAGATCTGACACGCATCATATTTTCTCTCAACTCTCATCACCTTTTCTGACCCATTTCAGTCTCTACTAATGAGCTGACGAGTTGAATCGGGTGTGTTAGATGAGGGAGACAGTGCTGGGATGCTCCAGGACAGCTCTGAAAACCATTTCAGAGATATGTTCTTAATGTAACTCATATAGGCTATAACATATTACATGCACGCACAGTTTTAAGTTGTTTTAATCGCCTTTTCGGTAACTTCATGCCTTAAATGACCACGACATTGCATGCATGTAGTTTATTTCGCGCTTTGATATGAATTGATACAAGCTATAGCGCGCGGCGGTTTCCGCACTTGTTTGACTCGCGTCTGCCGCTGAAGTGAAGCTGGAGCGCGCGTCTGAAACGTCTCTGGATTGATGTGATCGTAAAGACGTTCTGCGACTGAATAAATGCACTTCTTGTCAAGAAAAAACAGACAGAAACAGCAGTTATGAGTGGGGTGGCCAACCCTAGGCTCCGCCCCTGCGTTAACGACGTTAAATAATTTTAACGCGTTAATCTGAAAAAATTAATCGCCTGCGTTAACGTGCTAATTTTGACAGCACTAATTAATACGCATCAGAATCAGTGTGCTAGGTTTCTGTGTGACCAATTTTTCGAATAACGAATACGAAAAAACGCAAACAAAAAATTTCCGACTCAGTGTGCAAGGGCCTTAACTCTCTTTTGTTTGTTTCATTTGTGGACCACAAACGAATGTCAGTGGGGTCCCCAATTAGGGACAGACAGTCATTTTACAGACAAAATAGTTGAAATATTCTTCAAAATATCGGGTTCCGTATAAGTCATACAGATTTGGAACGACACAAGGGTGAGAAAATGAATTTTCATTTTTTGGGTGAACTATCCCTTTAACACTGAACTAAAATTCAGACCAGATCAAGTTGCGGATCTTGTTATCTGAGTCATATCTGACATGGACAAAATTGAATAAACAACCTGTGCTGCAAATAATTCAAATAGAAATACTACTGTGGGCTCTGAGGGAGGTCAGACCGCCTCGTCCTCCAAGGCTGCTTTTACAGCAGGGATGAGAGTTCAACATCTTTCACAAATTACTAGGTTGGTTCCTTTCATCAAACCAAGGACTCAGTGGATCTCAGTGGAGCAGTGCCCCTATTCTTCACTCATCCATTCAGGTAGAGGCCCTGACCGCCGCTCACGGCGAGGACGACCATTCATCTACGCCTTCGGTTTGTCTCTAGAACATCTCAGTTCTGTGCTGGTATAAGAAAAGTGTCCTTGACTAGATCTGTTAGTGCATCATTCTCAACCTGCTGGGTAATGTAAACTAAATAGACTGCATGATGCATAATGGTTGGATTCAGGTGCAGCGTGCATTGTGAGTGATATGTCAACAATCAAAAAGTAAAACAAAAGTTCCCATAAAACCCAAGAAAAGGATGCAAGAGAATAGAAGAAAACTAAATAACTTAAAATACATGATCATGAGCTCTTACCAAATGGTGAAGGAGGGTACTCAACTTGGAAAGGGCAAAAATCAAGACCTACAAAGATCCAAACCAAACACAATGAGGGATTCAGCACCATGAAGAGAGAAAGAAAGATTCTGCAGATGACTCATACACAATGTAAAATTAAATGAGCTAAGAATGAAAAATGGAAATGCCCAAGAAATTAATATAATGAAAAGACACTCAAGACCATCTCTTATAGATAATTAATTATTTAGATATTAAACTATTTATTATTATCTACTGTTATTTAACTGTTGGGTGATGTTTCACTTGTTTTCGATAATTACGTTTCACCACAGAAAGAATGCAAATGACTTTTATTAAACGCCCCATCTGGGTTTGATTTATGAATAAATTATATGCAAGTCTTTCTCCATTTACTGAGAAATGCATACTGCGCTAGGGACTTCTATGCACGTGTGTGAGAAAGGGAGACGTTGGCAGGACGCCTCTGATCAGCTCCAGTCAACGCTGAATGTTTTTAGCTTTTAGAAATCACACAGAGCAATTTAAAATGTTATAAATGTCAAATTGACTAAATGTGTTAATGACAGCAAAAAGAATTACCCGTGGGGATTTTATTAACGGTAACGGTGTTAATGTGTTACGTTTGAAAGGCCAATAAAAATGATCCCATTTGAAGTTTTATATGAACATTCATTGATAAGCATACTTTATATCTTTCATCCAAGCACAAGATTCATAATAAATGTTTTTTAAGATTATGAGAAACAAATCCAGTCAAGTGTATCCACACTTATGACTGTCAGTGTAGTTAAAAAAAAACTACGTTAAGAAAAAGCTACTTTTTAAAAATGGGAAGCCTTACTGGAGTTTGTACCTTATGAAGTTTCTGTGCCCCAACAATGATAATAGTAGACCTAGAGAGCTGGAGCCCACTGAAAGGGCTCATCTGAACAGCAAACATGTGCTGTCATTTCTCATGTTTAGAGACACTCATAAAGGCCTACCGGACTCCTCAGTTTGCTTGTTATCAGAAAACATTCCCAGCAGCTCTGTGTCTGATTTCAGCTCTTCGGACAGGTCCATTAGAGGCTCCACAGAATTCTCTGTGGATGCGGATAAAGCAGGAAAGTGATTATAAGGGCCTAATGATTGTCCTCGAAGAAAGTTGTCTAAATTGTGGAGACAAATTGAGAGACAACATGAAATTGCATTCGCAACCCATTTTACTGCTGGTAGAGTGACTCTGCAAGACCAGGAATGTGTGCAAATTAAGTAAATGGGGTCTATTTAAATTTCATGTTGACTTTAAAAGAAATAAATGTATAAATCAGACTGGGTATGAATGCCATTTGGAAAAAAAGACAAAAAAGAATGAAAAAAAGCTGAGACAGGCCGTGTGTGTGTGTGTGTGAGCACCAGTAGCTGTGAGAAACGTACGTGCTGCTACTGCTTTACTGGGCAGCGGTGCCGCTGACGCACTGAGTGATGCATTTGACAATGGCTTCATCTGATTGGCCGGGAGCTGTTTCCTGTCTCGCTCATCCTCTAGCAGCCGTGTGGTTTCCTGTCTGCTCTGTTTGCTCTTATCCAGCAGGTCTTTCCCAAAAAAGGCCTCCTGCAAGAGAAGATATTCGAATCAGAGTACTTCAAAATTCAGTATAAAATGTACAAAGTGACTGATTTGTCCATCTAGTAAAGGATGGTATGGGTTTTAGAAAATTACCTACTTGCTTCATAAATCAGGCATTAATCAAACAATAAGAGTTTTTCAATGGTGGATGGTGATGGAAATATTTAGAGAGCAGGGTAGTGCATGGCTAATAAATAGAATACAATTTAATGATAGCAAGACATGCAGAATGTAAATAAACATTTATATTACAGAATATTTGAAATAGAAACATGTTCATTACCCATGACCCATTTCTGTTAATCAACCAAGTGGACACAGATCATTTGAAGACAGCTAAATATTAGATTAGCCAATATATCGGTCAGGTTTCCATATTTTTCTTGATTCTTTTGAGACTGTTTCATGCACACAAAAGCAATATTTATTTGATTAAAAATAGAAATATTTATACATTTTGGCTTCAAAATGTATTTCTTTTTTTTAATTTAAAATTTGAAAATTTATGATGCACTGAAACGATCAGCAAATGTTACAAGATTTATATTTCAAATTAATGCTGTTTGTTTAAACTTTATATTCATTAAAGGGGACCTATTATGCAAAAATCACTTTTATAAGGTGTTTGAACACAGTTGTGTGGCTGCAGTGTGTGAAAACATCTAGCCTATAATGGTAAAAATCCACCCACCCACTCATTTATTTATAATCTAATAAAATCATAAACAGTCTCTCAGGACGAGCTGTTTCAGATTCTCCCTCTCTGCACGTCACTGAGGGGAATAAGTCCCGCCCATTAGTGACGCTGCCCTATAAGCAGAGACAGCCCTGAGTGAGAAGCTGCGGTCCGCCTCCGCCATTAACGTTACTGATTACTGTAGCTGCTGGAGATATACAATGTCAGCTCCAAAGAGGCTTTTCAAGTGTTGTGTTTTGGGATGCACTAACGAACATAGGAGTCTCCATAGACTCCCTCTATCTGAGCCATTGTGGACACTGTGGTTAAGTTTCATTTTCTGAGGAAATATCCCGGAAAAAATCGGTAAAGTCCCCAATACGTGTAGGGATCAATACCAACGCTTCGTGCGCGAACGTCAGCTCCAGACAAAGTAAGTGTCACGCGTTTGTTTTCCAAATTGCCTTTCTGAAAGAGCTTCTTGGCACTCTGTAAGGCTAATTGCTAAAGCTATCATTGTCTGTCTGTTTTCACTGGTGCTGTCTTCATGAATGATCGTGAATAGGAATGTGGTGGTTAAAAGTTGCATCTGAAAGCAATGTGAGGTGATCGTTTGAGTTTGTTGAGCTCATAATCACGAGTGGGACTTATAAAGTTTGTGATAGCATGAGACCAGCTATGTTGTTATTTTTATGGTGCTGTGCTCCCTGTCTGTGTAATTCATAAACACAAATTTATGATGCACAGTATAATCAGATGACTGGCTTTGAATCTGAGTAGTTTTCTGTAAAGATAACTGGCTTGTACTAATCGTGGAATGTTTATTTACAAAGGCTAGCACTGCTAATGCGGAGCTTGAGCTCTTGAAGCTCCGCCCTCTTCTCCGGGAGCAACAGCTCATTTGCATTTAAAGCAACACACTCAATATCAGAGCGTTTGGGCTCATACCCTAAAAGTAGTAATTTTAACAAGCTATAAAAAATTATCTGTCGGGTATTTTGAGCTAAAACTTCACATACACGCTCTGGGGACATCAGAGACTTATTTTACATCTTGTAAAAAGGAGCATAATAGGTCCCCTTTAAAGAATACCTAAAATGTATCATGGTTTCTACAAAAATATCAAGTAGTACAACGCTTTTCAATATTGATAATAATAAATGTTTCTTGAAGGATCATGCGACACTGAGTAATGTTGCTGAAAATTCAGCTTTGATCACAGGAATAAATTACATTTTAAAGTATATTCAAATAGAAAACAGTTATTTTGAATTGTAATATTAGTTCACAATATTACTTCTTTTATTGTTTTATTTTTTTATCAAATAAATGCAGCCTTGATGAGCAGAAAAGACATTAAAACATTAAAAAAAAAAATCAAGCCGACCTCAAATTTTTGAATAGTACATATTAAACTAAATAACCAACTTTGTGCATATATATATATATATATATACACACAAACACACATATATATAAATATATAATAATTATTACATATGTAGTAATGATCAATATTATAAACTAAATATCAAATTATTAATATGAATATTCGTCTTAATCATATATTAAATCCATTTAAAATTATAAATATTTTCATGATTTTTTCCCCCCAAATTCCAGGGCTGAAGAACATAATATCGTTTATGCAAAACACACACACGGCGCTCCTACCAAAGACAACAGTAGTGCACTCTGGATGATTGTGCCTTTCAAAGCAAAACTTCTGAAGAGGCATACTCAAATCACATTGTGCTGTTATCATTCCTAATGAAAGTATTGTTGATAGAGTATCTTTTTTGGGTACAGTGGAGATCTTCCAGATGGCTGTTTGTCTGAGCAGACTGTCTGGCAGCGCGGCTCTGGCTCTCAGATGGCGTTACACTGCACCGACCGTCACGTTGTGGGAGCCCCTCAAACGAGCTCATGTTTCATGCCGTCTCGTACCGCAGGACGCACGATCTACGGAGACACACGCCGCTGCACATGTGCGCCGCAATCGCAGGAAAACAACATGCGTGACTTCCCAGCACACCGCCTGTTCTGTCACTTCAGTTCAGCTCACCTGACAGCCTCCAGCTCTGGGAACCTGTCTGGCTGAGACACTAAAAGCCTCCATTTTCAATAATTGATTTGAAGTGGCTCCTCTGAGAAGCACCTTTAGGGTGGATTCTCTCAGGAGCTAGCCTCAACGGCTAGCATTAGCTCAACCAACTGATTACGTCATTCCCATGCCATCCGTTCTTGCTTTCTAGGGCAGGGAGATATGATGGTATAATACAACATATGGCAGTATAGATGTTTCTGGATCTTTTTATACAGCGGTACATGCATTTGTGCAGCTACGTGTGCTTTATGCTATTAACATACAGAAATATGGAGTAATATGAAAGTACAGAGGTGTCCCAAATAAGTCAAGATTAAGTACAGCACAAGATTAGCTGTTTTTACAGTTGCCAAATAATGCTGCAATGTGCCACATTAATAGAGAATTCAAATGATATTTGTATACTGGCTACGTAACTTTGAATGTGGCTCATTCAATTAGAATTTAGAGTCAGAATTACTTGTTTTATAATAGTAGTATATTGATTTGAAATTTGTTGATTTGTTGAACATTAGTTTATAACAATGATAAACTTATTAATTATTCATTTTACAACATTTTTCTTGTTTTCATCCACTATTATTCGAATCATTTTCTTGAAAGAAGGTATGCTCACCAAGACGCCATTTATGTGATTAAAAAAATACAGTAAAAATGGTAATAATGTGAAATATTATTACAATTTTAAATAACTGTTTTATATTTTAATATATTTTAGAATGTAATTTATTCTTGTGATGCAAAGCTGCATTTTCAGCATCATTAGTCCAGTCTTCAGTGTTACATGATCCTTCTGAAATCATTCATTTTTCAGTGTTTCATATTTTGTGGAAACCTTGACATATTTTATGAATACAAAGTTTAAAACATTAGAAATTGTCACTTTTAATCAGTTTAATGTGTCCTTGCTGAATAAAAGCATTCATTTCTTAATTTCTTAAAAAAAACCTGAATAATAATAATAATAATAATTATATATTTATTTATTTACTTAAAAAATCATTTATATATTTAAAAAAAATACTGTATTGTAATATATAGATTTACCATGATATAAAATGACTCCTATCACATTTTTATCATAACCTTATGCTTTCTAACATAAGTAAGTGCAAAATCACTTTGAAACTCGATTTGAAAAAATACTTTTGAGACAACGGGAGGTTGAGCTGGAAAAATGACATCATCTCCCAAAGAGTCCACATGTCAGGCTCGACTAGACGAGCTCCCAGTTCACCCAGCAGTGATCTAAACCCTTCTAAGAGCTGTGCATCTGCAGCAGTCACCAAGTAACATCCCGGGAATTTCCTTGAGATAAAGGGAGCATCTGCTGAAAAGTTGCCACTGATTCCAGAGAACTGCAGCTTCCAAATGATCTCATATTGCGTGGCTTGTTTTGCAGAGATTTGCTATAGCTTTTCCAAGAGAATGTGACTGATTTCTGCCTGGTAGATTTAAAACCCTCACACAGATAGACCTGATCCATATTAGACATCAAATATCACGGAGACTTTTTGGACGTGAGCCAGCAACTACTGAAAACTAGCCAGCAAACACAGAGCAACGGCCTGACAAACACCTAGCACACCTTAGCAAAGTGATGGCATGTTTTGCAAAGACAAACACCACTCACAATGTCTTTAAAATCTAGTTAATCAGTTATATTTGAAAAGTTGGAAAGTAGATCATTTGACTCATAGGTTGATAGCGAGACAGACCTGTAGGTAAGTAGGGAAAGCCTCCTCCAATTTGGTCTTCTTTTTCCTGTAGCGTTTCCGAATTTTAACCTCAGGATTTTCGGGAAAATCAGACAAAGGATGTTTTTCATCAACTGGAGTGTCAGGTGCATGGTCGCCCCAGCCTATCAGGACAGAAAAGAGCAAATGTATTCATTCTTTACATTAAAATCCTATATAATCCAAAAATGACCACATATATGAATACATTTTTAGGTTTGACCTCAATGTATTAATGTGGACGTTACTCATTAGATCAGTCTACATTAGGGGAGTCAAATACATGTGATCCAGCCTTATGCACTTGGTGCAAAAGCAGTGGTTGTGGACAGCAGTTGGCAGCAGTTGATACATTCAAAAAGATATTAAAAAATAATGAAGGCTGAAGATATTGATTTAAGATTTAACATAAGCTACCAGCACATCATGGTACTGAAAGTGTTGAACGATACTCACTCTCATCTTTGCCTTGGAGGGTTTCAGAGCCAGTGGAGTCCTTCCTGATCAAGGCCTGTTTGGTTCTGCCTGGACCCGCCCGGTTCCTCTGTCTGACCATGAAACCTCCGATACCTGAATAAAAGCAGAAACTTTAATGTTATACATTTTTGTTCAATAATATTTTTTCTGTTTCATTTTGAATTTTGAGAGAATTTCATGGTTCCAATTAATATTTATGCAATAATTATGATCCACTTTTTCCAGTTGAAAATATTACAATTTACAAATACAATAATACACATTTAAAAAAAAAAAAAAAAATTCAACAAATGCAGTATTTCAGGTTAAAATAGAGACAAGTTGTGTACTTTTTTTGCCTCATGGCTGATTTGTAGATTGTACAATTTTTATTTATTTATTTTTGCATTTTTTTCTCATTCATTTGCTACTATGGTCATTTTTGACCTCGAAGACCACAAGTGTGACTTTTGTGTGATTATTATTTTTTTTTTTTTTACAACTACTTAGTATTTTTTTACTAGTATTTTATTAGTATTTTTGATAATTACTTTTCAAATTATACCTTCATTTTTTGTGTTCACATAACAAATGGCATAAAAATCACCACGTTTCGTACCGTTCCGATGAAATTTTTAAAATGTAAGATTTTTAAAATGTAAAAGTTGTCAAAATGTACCAATTTTTGGTGTATGCAAGTAGGAAAGTTATAATGTCGAACTCTGTTATAAAAAAAAGTTACAAAAAAGTCAGTTTAATTTTTAATGACCATTTTCCATGAATTAGCTGATATAGATATAAAATATCACTATTTTATTATTTTTTTGTATCTGAGCAGTCATTCATATCTACATGACGTTTGGATGTTTTGGAATAGGCAATGTACAGTTAATTACATCTGATATAGTGGCACATAAAAAAATTAAACAAAAGTTACTAATTTAAGTAAAAATGAATCTAGATTGAATTTAATGTTAGATTAATAATCTGTGACTTCTACACTACTCCTTTTTCTAATCATGCATAATTGCCATGTATAATGTACAATCATGCATGAACATACATCTTCCAGAAGATCTGGAAAAGACAAATATTGTAACGAGGAATGCTCTAGTGCAAAGGAAAATGTGTTCAGTTATCCTCGGCTGAAGCGTCCTGTCTCTCACCTGGGCGGTAGGGCTTCCTCTTCCTCTTCTTGCAGGGATCTGTGTCTTTAGAGTCGTCTTCTGCTGTGGCCTCTCTCTCGGGGCTGGAGTCTGACTTCCCCTCACCGTCCACCATCACCCCTTCTGCTGCAAAACACACACAGACAAACAAACACACACACACAAAGCTGTCAGAGATCACACAAACCCAGAGCAAATCCAGACTATAGGAAGAGGACTGTAAAATGAGACACTTCAATACTGTATGTCTCACACAATAGATTCCATTTGTGCTAAAAATAACATTTCAAATCATTATAATAAGCCGCCTACCTAGTTTTATGGCACTATAGGTGCACTCAAAATGTGAAGGCTGTTTTAAATTGTAGGCAGAGATCATGGAGAATTTTCAAAATAATCAGAGGCACAATCACATGGATTTCTATAATGCTTTGCCATGCGCTCACCAAAAATTTCCCAGCCAAGATGGCCGACAGAGATGAAAGAAATACTGGCTATAAATCATGTGTCCATGCACCTTTTTTAAACAACATCATCAATGGCATTTGTCAGGGGTTTCCAAACGGTCTTGTCAGCCGAACTGCTTAGATGTAAAATATTTACTTGAATTAGCCCAGGAGATTTGAAGCTAATATTTCAATAATTTAACAACACATTTGCAGGTTTGTGGTTCCTTGATGTTGGTCACATGACGCAAGTGAACAGATAAAACATTTTAATTTTTTTTAGTAAGTGTTTTATTTTGTTTATTTATAGTTTGTATATTTATTTATATGGTTGCTGCTTATTATAATTATTATTACTATTATTATTGTTGTTGTTGTATTATTGTTTTAACAATAAATAAATTGAAGATATATTTCAGTTGTAAATTACAATAGTCCAGTAAAATATCTATCTATCTATCTATCTATCTATATATATATATATATATATATACTAATACAAGTACAAATTATAGTATATTACATTATATAATGCTCATAATCAGATTACAAATACTTTTTTTTATGAATTACAGGATTACTTATTAATCATACTATGGCAGTAAATCATTCAGAATTTATTGATTCTCCCTAATTCTTCTTTTAAATTTTGAATATGTTAAAAGTTGTGTTTAAGTTAGATAAAAAAAAGTAATCAGAATACATGACCTAAAATGAGCAATCTAGATTACATTACTAATTACAGTTTTCATAATGTAATCTATAATCAGTAATGGACTATATGATAATTACCGGCCTAATAATTATTCACACTGCAGGTTACAATTCTAATATTTATGTCTTAAATTATTCAAGTCATCAAACTTTTATTTTGGCAGAATACTGGTGAAATGCAACAAACTTGGAAATAGTGTAAAATGTGCAAAGGTGTAAATAAAGTGAACATTGAATTCCCATTTACTATCAATAAGCAGTAATCAGGAGTTTCTGAAGGTTTATTAAACTCTTAGCTACTAGTAAATATATGTTCCCTAATCTAAAGTGTTACTCTACCTATTTAATTCCATTGCAGAGTGCAAAACTGCACTCATCTATATTAACAGTGCAGCTACATTTGTTTATATTAATTTGACATACAATTCAATTATTAGCATTTTATTAACTCTGGTGCAGGTTGAAATGATTATTTTAGTTTGGTAAAGTGGTTAACCTTCAACATTGCATCTTATTTACTTCCCTCTTTGTACACGGATATGAAACTACTGCTAACAGAAGTATGTTTGAGATGTAAGAAGCAGTACTTTTGGTGTCTTCGAGGTCTCTGTCTCTGGAGAGTTCAGGCTGTGGGTCTGGAGGCGTCTGCAGCACGGCCACACTGTTCTGGTTTATGATCTTCAGCTTGAGTTTGGGTTTGGAGCGTCTCCGCCGCGAGGCTGCATTGGCGAGACTCTGGAGCTGCGACAGACCAGACTCCGTGAGACAAACACCGTCCTGGGTGTACGTCCTCGTCAGCTCTGTGGAGCAGAAACACATAAGAACCTCACTGGAAACATGAAGAACCGAATCAAAAGAACAATTCACTCTCAAATCACACATTACTATGGCTTGTGAGCAAGTTTTACTCCACAAAGAATAACATATGTCTTTACTAGCGAAGCATAATCGGAATTAAACACAGAGATTTTCGGCAACACTTTACAATTAGGTTTCATTAGTTAAGATTAGTTAATCAATTAACTAACAATGAGCAATACATTTGTTACACTGTTTATTCAACTGTTCATTTTTTGCTCATGTTAGCTCAGGTCTATTAAATATTATTAAAATATATAACTTTTCACTTGAATAATATATGTAAACATTGAAAATGAAAATGAACTAAGATTAAAACAAGCATTGGAAGTATTTTTATTGTTAGTTCATGTTATATAGTTAATTCATGCTAACAAATGGATCCTTATTGTATAGTGTTACCAAAACACTATACAAAACACTTTTATAAACATGTTCAAAACAAACAAAAAACATAACATTTTAGTAAAATGACATCTTTACCAGGATCTCTTGCTTTTGTGACTCTCTGTGGCATGAGAACAGACTCGACTAAATCCAAACAAGATTTGGCTGGCGTTCCAGGCACTGTGTAATGAACACACAAAAATACACAATGTCAACCAAAAAAAACATTTATAAACGTAAAACAGGCTTGATCATGCTAAAGCTGTGTTTACCGGGAGAGAGGGGGGTATGGCCTTGGCACAGATTGCAGTCAAAGCTGGTATCTGCAATCTTTTCCACTTCCTCCTCTGAGTGGATTCCCTGACACGAGGCATGCATCCACCTGCAGACACGGAAACGGCACATTTGTACTACAGATATGAATGATAACTCAACTGCGAGGTGTATTGAGGAGAGCCGTGCTGTTACTTTTCTACATTTCATTGTCTTCCACTTTTAGGACTTTTCTAGTTGACAATAAATAGGCAAAAAAATCCAATTGCCCTCATTTGAAAGAGGGATATGAGTTATATAAGTGGAGGTGGGCACTTTTTCCACTAGGGCTAGTTAGCAACCATCCAGAAGACTCTAGTAACCAATGACTTATTAGCAACTGCATATGAACATGCTAAAAAATAATCAAAAAATATTTTTTATTAGGAATCATTACAACTATTATTATTCAGATAATCTTTAAATTTCAGAATAATGATATGCAGATTTCTTTTTTTTTTTTTTTTTTTTAATATTTTTAATGTTCAATAATAAATAATCACTAATGAAAATAAAAGGTAAAAAATAAAATATTCAATATGAATCCACAAACAAACAAATAAATAAATACATTTATTATAATTTGTTATTATTACTTATTATTAGTAGTAGTAGTAGAATTTTTGCGAGCATATTTTTTAAATATTGAGGTTATGAATGATTAGTAGTAATTATTAGTAGATCTCATACTGGAAAAATAATACTGTTCAAAAGTTTGGCTTCGTTTTGGGGATTTTTTCCCCCATGTTTTTAAAATAAGTCTCTTATGCTCAGCAAAGCTGCATTTATTTGATCAAAAATAGAGCAAAAACAGTAATTCTGTAAAATATTATTACAATTTAAATGAACTGTTTACTATTTCAATATATTTTAAAATGTAATTTATTCCTGTGATGCAGCGCTGAATTTTCAGCATCATTACTCCAGTCTTCAGTGTCACATGATCCCTCAGAAATCATTCTAATATTTCTAATCATTGTAATAACATTTATTATTATCAGTGTTGTGCTGCTTAATATTTATGCAGAAATTGTGATACCTCCAAAATATTTTTCATGATTCTTTGATAAAAAGAAAGTTCAAACGGTATTAATTTGAAACTGAATTTTTGTCAGTTAAACTGTATTTTTTTGAATTGAATATTACTGTCAGTTTTGATTAACTGCATCCTTGCTAAATAAAAGTAATAATTTCTTTACAAAAAAAAAAGCCCCAAACATATTTATAAAGTAGGAACTCATTAGAAACCACTATTAGACCACCTTATCAAATATATATTGTTTTGCATGGGCCAGCATTTTCTCCTCAGAAACTGTATCTAGCAGGCATCCAGTATGTTTGATGGCAGTGATTTGCGGAGCTGAAAGGAATCCAAGCGCCCCAGCGGGTACATGCACAGCCCAGACCTGAGTGCTGGAGCACAGCTCACCTGTCACACTGGCGGCACTGCAGGATGATCTCCTCCTCGTTGTAGTCCTGCTGGCACAGCGGGCATGATGCCAGACTGGCGCAAGGGGCACACTGAGTGTAATTATTCTGCCACTCACACCTCAGACCCGCAGACGTGGCGCCGCACTGCGTACACGACACACACCTGCGGGACGCCAAAGCAGCCACAATGACATTAATCACACACCACACGACTCCAGCCATTCCAGCCACCCTAATCACTGCTCACATCAATATATGACAAGTAAAATAATTATCATAAATAAAATCCTTTGTTAACAAAAGGTCCTCCATTGCAACTAGCAAGTATTCTTAAATTAACCACAAGAACAAAAAGCAGTTAAGGCACAGCTGAAGTAACTGTAACTGTTAACATTTTGTGACCCTGGACCACAAAACCAGTCTTAAGTATTAGCTATATGTGTAGCAATAACCAAAAATAGATTGTATGGGTCAAAATTATTGATTTTTCTTTTATGCCAAAAATCATTAGGATATTAAGTAAAGATCATGTTTCATTAAGATATTTTGTAAATTTCCTACCGTAAATATATCAAAACTTCATTTTTGATTAGTAATATGCATTGCTAAGAACTTCATTTGGACAACTTTAAAGGCGATTTTCTCAATATTTTGATTTTTTTGCACCCTCAGATTCCAGATTTTCAAATAGTTGTATCTCAGCCACATATGATCCTATCATAACAAACCATACATCAATGGAAAGCTTATTTATCCAGCTTTCAGATGATGTATGAATCTCAATTTCACAAAATTGACCCTTATGACTGGTTTTGTGGCCCAGGGTCACATATTTTAAAAACGTATTTACAAAACGGATAGTTTCCTTGATTCTGATTGGTTGAGCTGCATTCGAAGCTGTTGTAAATTACTCTACAAACATACACCTTTGTTTACATACCACCTTTGTTTCAACCACAACCATTTCTGAGGAACTACATTGTTTGGCGGAAGAATAATGTTTTTATTAATATCATTACATCTTAGTTGCTTTGTTTTATTTTGTGAAACCTTGCTACATCTACGGAATAACCGTTTTATAAAAGCAATAAGCCCCGTGAAGCCGTGGTTTACAGTGAATTTATTACAGCTAAGGGGTGTTGTTTGGCACAACCCCTTAGCTTAGCTTAACCCCCTTAAAACCCGCTTCGCGTCGTGCCTAACAACGCCCCTTAGCTGTTATAAATTCACTGTAAACCACGGCTTCTTGCGGCTTATTGCTTTATTAAAGGAAAGAGTAAATTCAAAACACACTAGAAATGTGATTTTATGCGATGTGGAATACCATTTGCATTTCCAGCTCCCATTGGGCACGTTCTGCAGGGGCGGGTCTAAGCAGTAGGTGTGGTAGCTGATGTCACAATTGTCACAGAGCAGCAGACGCCCAGGATCGCTGGCCTGACCGCACGCCTCACACACGGTGCACTCCAAACACCGCCAGCCTTTACTCAACACCACCTTAGTGATCTGACGAGCAATACATGTCAATTAGCATAAGGCAGAGAGCA
Source organism: Tor tambroides (assembly GCA_021397915.2). NCBI lineage: Eukaryota > Metazoa > Chordata > Actinopteri > Cypriniformes > Cyprinidae > Tor > Tor tambroides. Next base: position 1,811 of record JAFVLL020017698.1, on the reverse strand, counting down.
TACGAAGACCAAAAAAAAAAACGTAAGAAAAGTAGTTGCTTTTTAGATGCGTCAAATTTTTTTTCCATAAAATTTAAGCCAAATGGGGTCCAAAACAACACTGTACCCTACTGACTTTAATTGTAGGAAAAATAAAATAAAATAAAATAAAATAAAATGATTTACGTGTTCATTTCTGGGTGAACTATCCCTTGAAGTAAGTAAATTGGTTCTATCTTCCAGTGTAAAAGCACACAGACCAGGGTTGTTATTGTTAATTAAAACAAACCAAAACTATTAAAACATTTTTGGTAATTGAAATAAAGCTGAAGTAAAATAAAACAAAAAATATTAGATGAAAAACTTCATCAACATCTAAAAACTTTTTCAACAGCATCAAGTTGAAGCATTAAAATTTCAATACTGAAATTCAAATGAACAGGAAATCAAAAACTAAAACTGGACTAAAACTAATAAATTAAACCTAAGCAGTAATATAAAAAAAATTAATGAAAATGAAAAAGCACATAACAAATTAAAATTGCAAGAATTAAACTAAAATTAAAATGACAATTGAAAATATAAAAATGCATTTTATAAAAAATAAATAAATAAATGTTTTCTGCTTAATATTTTTGTGGAAACCAAAATATTTTTTTTCATGAATCTGCTGAAGAAAAGTTTAAAAGAACAACTTTTATTTGAAACATAAATCTTTCATAATCTTATAAAATGTATTTACTCTCACTTTTGTTAAATGTAATGCATTCTTGCTGAAGAAAAGTGTTCATTATAAAAACGTACTTCTTGCAGAAATGTATTATTTAGGGTTTAAAAAGGAACACAATGCTTGAATACTATCAATACAGTGTTGCCTTGCATGTATTTAAAAAAAAAAAATTATACTCAAGTAATTTCAGTGCTATTTTGGTTTGTAGCTTAGTATAAAGATTTTTTTTTTTTTAATTTTTAATTTAATATTCTTACCAGGTCTGGCAACGTTTTTTTTGTTTGTTTTTTTTCTTCCTTGCCCAGTCATAATTAACACTACCATCAACACCTCCAACAGTATTAGAAAAAAGGAAGGATGTACTGGCCTCATCCTGCTCAATGTGCTCACCTTTATGTTAACACAGAAGGGGTGGTAACACTGTCCACACTGAGCACAGGCCAAGAGTCGACCCTCCACACCCTGTCCAAAACTCCCACAAACCACACACATATCCTAAAGAAAACACACACACACCAGTGTAAGAGAGCAGCAGACTCCACACATCCAGCTGCAGCAGCACGACCGCTCAGAAACATTTACCTGCTTCATAGTGAACGTGTCTGTACTAGAGAAAATCACCACTGTATTGTGCATGGCGTTTTCTTCCTCTTCCTTGAATGTGCAAATGGGTTCCATGATGTTTACCTGCAGCGACGCAAACAAACCATACAAATAAACAGAAGAGCAGTACAGCAATTTATCCTCATATCAGACGAGCCATATAGCAGCTGTCAGATAGTGTGACGTACTCCTGGCATTTGGATTGGAGGGACTCCGTTCTTCATTCTGGCTCGGCCACGTCCTCCCCGACCCGTGACTCCCGAACCCCTGGGCCGTCTCCTGCTGGGGAAGCCAGATCCCCGGCCCTGCTGACACCACAGAGACACCATCAGGGTCATCCTCGCTGCCAGAGAGCCATTCCCATCGAAAAGAAGAGGCTACAGGATTTTGCTTGTGCATTAGCTTCTATTTTGCCCTCTGGGAGCTTCAGGTAACCAGCAGTAGCTTTATAATGACAAAAATTTTCAGTAACACTTTATTTTAAGGTGTCCTTGTTACA